>JAJOOD010002694.1:0-15511 GCA_029582525.1 Solanum tacnaense
ACAACATAATAACACTCATATAATGCCCTTCATGGCCTCAATTCACAATAATACCACACAAGAATAAGATATAACACTTCCACCAAAGGTGGATTCAACCTACCAACAACAATCAATTCAATAAAGAGAGTTCAAGCTTTCTTACCATAATCCAAAGCCATAGCCAAAATCACTAAAATCCAAGCAATCACCATTACTTCACCCATAAGGCTTACCATCCTTAATTCACCCATTATCAACAATTAATCATGAATAAAGATTAAACAACACAAATGATATCAATACAATTCACTTTACACATAATTCCATCAACTTTGAATTAATAGAAATAGACCTATTTCATAGCAAATTTTAGAGTTTTGTAGAAGACAAGGGTTCATGGCGTATTTCATTCAAAAACCACAAACAAACATCAATTTATCCATATCCAAATGTTTCAAATCATTTTCATGCAAGAACCCTTGGTAGAATTCAAAACAAGCTTTTAGTCACTTTTTGAAAACATTGTAAAATCCTTTGAAATTGACTCTAGGATGAAGATGAGTCCTAGATAAAGAGCCACCATACCTTATTATAAAGAATGCCCAAGAAATTTGATGGAGGAAACCTTGAATTTGAAACCCTAGCTTCCCACACCTTCTTCTTCCTTGAGCTTGAGAGAAATATATAGAGAGAAGAACTTTGGGGTTTTTGATTAGGGTCTTTGAAATAAGGAGTTAAAGGAAGGTTTTAAGACTTAAAACTATTTATATTAAGGATATAAACCATTTAAAACCAACCCCACATGATAAAAACATTTAAAAGAAATTACCCAAAAGCCTCTAAATGAGGCAGCCCCGTCAGGGACCACGCCCACTTGGACGGGTCGTGAAGGAGACCACGGCTCGTGGTGGTGCCCGTGGTCCCTTGACCAGTGGGCCTCTCCACCATGTAAAGCCCTCAAGTTCCCAAGGCATCTTCACGGAGGCTCCCACAATCCGTGGTGCACACCATGAGTCGTGGTGGAGCTTGTGAAGATGAGGCAGCACCTAGGCAAATTTGCCTTGCCTCCCTTGAGACCAAGTGATCTTCACGCCCAAGAATACGGACCGTCTAGGGCACCACTGGTCGTGGTGGTGCCCGTGGTCTTTGGGGCAGTGAGCAGCTAACTTGGGACAACCTTGGCTTTTTGGCTAAGGCTTGCCCCTTTTGGCTTGGCTCCTTGTCTAGCACCCTCAACCAACCTAGAGTAGGTCTCATAGCATTGAGTCTAATACGTGTCTTGACGTTGACTCCTTAAACCCCTTCTAAAACAAGACTAGGGCAACATTACACCACTAAAATACATTAGCTCAAAAGACTAGTCTCCGAACGTCATGGTCGTCCCTTGACGTTCGACCTAAAAACTATTCAAACTAAACCTTAAAAGCGAAAACTCTTCACTTTAACAAATTACCAACTTCCAAAACACATGCGAAGCTCTAGTTCATCCTATTTCATTTTAGGGTCATCACACATTGCCTCCGACCTTTTACATATTGATACGCTCAAATTACACCTCCCTAAAGAAGTATAACAGATCGTTATCAAGTAAAGAACCAAATTTATAGGTTGAGGTCGATTCCACGAGGAAAATGGTTTAGACTTAACTTTAACCCACAATTATATTCTTTTAGCCAACGTATTTCCAAAACAAGTAATTAAAAAAAGGGGGAGATTTGTGAAACAAATTCTGAAAATTATGTGAATAATCAGTGAGCAAGATTTAAACTTTGGTTGTTATTAAGATGAGAGAGAAACTAGGGTGTAGGTGTTCCCCATAAGCTCATAACGCGGTAATCCTAGTAATAGCAATCCTTTCCTAGTGTATTACATGCAAAGTGATAAGTTAGGTATCTCTAATTCCTTGGTCCAAGAACTAGAAAATTTAACCCCACACCTTGGTCCGGCTACATGTGTATAATTTACTAACCCTTACCGTTACCTTATATTAGACATCACATCAATGTATGGCTTAGTTTTCACCCTCGCACCAATCAACATTAGACTATTAGATGGTATCACACTAAATCTATGTTGATAATTCTTTTCTTATTAACTACCTCCTTGGTCCGACAAGTAGTAACAAGGCGAGTTCTAACGTGTGCACTCGTTAAAAAGACTTCTAAACGAAAGAATTATCAATGCATGCAATAACACTATTCAAGAATTACTTATTTACTATTCATACTTTGTTAATCGCTCATGGTTCCCACAATCTTAGTCGTGGATTTAGTTACCCATAATAGCAAGAACACAATTCATATTTTTAGATGAAGAAATCATGAACTTACGTAATGAGAAGAATAAACCCAGAATCTCAACTTGAATTTCAAAGTCAAAATCTTCAAAACGAACTTAGGAAATCAAGAATTGTTAAAGTTGCAAGTTAGTCTTTAAAGCCAAAAACTAGAACTAAAATAATAAAGTCTAACACCCAAAAATGAGGTTTACATGCCCTATATATAGAAAAACAAGTCCTAACTAAAAAGGAAATGAAATAAGGAAATAATGTTTCAGGACGCGGTTTCGATCTACGACACTGACCTACGGATCATGGATTGACCTACGGTCCGTAGGTTCCTTCCGTGGTTTAGGACTTAGGCAAATTTTCCAATTTAAAAAATCTTCATCTCTGACACAATCGACGGATCAACAGTACAGACCGTGATTCAATCCAAGGTCCGTGGATCCTCCTCCGTAGCTCCATACTTAGAATCTTCAAAATTTGGTACTGGAACCCCTCTCTGAAGCATTTGACAGACTTGCAGGACGTCCCGTAGGTCGACCTACGGCCCGTCGTTTGCAACCGTGGTTCCACACTTGGTCAAGAATTCCTTGATTTTCCTTCAGCCTTGCCTGCCCATCTATGTCTACCATCTACGGGGAGTGACTGGACCTACGGTCCGTAGGTCACGTCCGTAGATGCCCTATTCTGCACATTCTTCAACTGTGTCTCTCTACTTCCACGTCCGAACTTATTTCCTGCAAACATGATAAAAACACATTAATACCACTACAAAATGTCCCTAGACACACACAACTCTTAAGTGAAATGTATTAGAAATATCCTAAACTCACGGTATATCAACACCCTCAACTTAAATTCGTTGTTTGTCCTCAAGCGACACACTAAGACTCTAAACGACACTTGTATAGAATCAAACATTCAAGCATAAGAAATCACATGGCTTTCTATCCCGACTCTCTTTTCGAGTGCAAATATTTTCTCTTAGACTCAACAAGCTAACTCATGCGGATCAAAATATGACAAAGATCGACCAATCAACACACAACATACACTGTTTTGCTATCACCAAGGTATCAACTTTCCGACAATGTAACTAGTGCCCTTACTTCAAACGAAATCCCTTTTTCACACAATGAATATAATTTTGAGTACAAGGATTCATTCAATACTCGCGCTCAGAAGTAATTTCAAGTACAGTTAGTGCTCAATACCATAGGCTTGCCCTTATTTTCATCGCTTAGCTCTCCAAACTAGTTGCTAGGATCACTATAGGACTTTCTTAGCTTGTAACGTAGGCTCAGGGTCAGGTGTGGTACATATGGGTACTTTTTAGTGACTTTCTGCCCTCTTTCACATCACATTGACTTTTTACCTCTTCCTTGACCTATTTTTGGTATCCTTCCATTTTAAGCTTTTTCCCTTATTTCTTTGCAACATGGATGTGACTTTTGACTTTTTGACTCTTATTTTTCACTTTCTTCTTTTTCTTTCACTTTCTTTCCCTTATTTATTTTGCTTCTTTTGCACAAAGTCACATCCTCTTTCATACTTTTTCTCTTTTCAACACTAGACTCTTTTCATACCCTTTTTTTTTCATTTGGTTTCCTTTTTCATAGCCACCCTCAACTTATGCATTTTGCATTAGTTGAGGTGCACAATGTCGATGTCGGACCAGGGCCAAGATCAACGTAACTTTTGGGCTTAGACACCCTCAACTTAGGCTTTTGGTTGAAGTCAAGGTGCACATGTCCAAAGAGGGACCGGGGCCAAGACAATTTTATAGGAAGGTGAGTTAGGTGAATAAAAAGAAATGGTCAATTTTGGGCTCAAACATTTGGATCAAAAGGGACTAATGCTACCATTTGGTTAGATCATTTTAGGCTTAAGTGGACTAATTTTGAACAATGGCCTATGGTCACTTTCTAGCTTCTAGCGTAGATTATCCTAGCAATACCAATGGGGCAAGTTCTAGATTGGCACAAAACTGTCTGAATAATCAACCATCCTCACACACTCTTGGCACATAGTTTCATTATCAGATTACCCAGTTCAAGTTTTAGCTTAAGTTATAAAATTAAGTTGGTCCTTTATCATGTCATACTCAGACCCAACACATTCAACTCATTCTAGCCTACAGATTTTAGCACATATCACAAATTTTTTATGGGTATTATTTTTCATTCTTCCTTATGCCATCATGTTTCATTCTTTCTCATGCTTCTACACATCACATCCTAACACACGCCGGTTCAACAGAAATTAACAGTCTCTTGGGGAAAAAGTACAAAGGCAAGAAAACCCCAAGAGAGGATTATGAGTTGGGTTACTCAGACTTAACCCTATCACTCACAATTCATTTACCCCACCCCAACAAAATAGAGTACAATTGTCCCCAATGCACAAAAATAAGCAATAAAGAGTAGGGTGAAGGTGAAGAAACCTTGTGGCGCAAATGCGCCAAAGGCATCCAGGCGCTTATGAATGGCCTGTACCTTCTGGTCCATTATGGTCTCCATCCTCCGCTCCATCCTAGCCTCAGACTCTGCAATGGACTTCTACATCTATGGCTTCACATGATGAAGCAGTGTGGCCATCTGTGCCTCCAATTTCTGAACTCGGGCCAAGGGCACAATAGCAGCTCCGGAAGGTGGGGTGGCTCTGGACGAGCTAGGGGCCCGATTGGCAGCCTGAGATGGGAAGCCCGAGGCATCATCAGTGTGGGCTAGAGGGGCAGGGTCATCACCCTGCATCTGCTCCACATCAACTACTAAATCTGCTCCTAATGGCGGCACCTCAATCTGTGGGCCATGTCGTGGGGCAGCTACATTGGCCGCATCCTGAATAAGGCGATATCAAGAGTCTCGGTTGCCTGCACCAAAGTGTCACAATGCCAAATAGGCACCCCAGAATCCCTGCATAACTGGAAGATCATAAACAGGAAGGGTAAAACGGTGGTTATCCTGAATGCCCTCTCATGGATCTCCGCCAACAACATACGGGTAAAGTCGATCTCGAACCCAGCTACCAAGGCCGCAACCATCGCTACTCTATCCCATGTAAGCGCATTATCGGCCTTAGTGGGTGATACCCTGTTCCGCACCAAAAGCCAAAAGAACTTGGCCACCAAATTTAGGGTGGCCTTCCGTATACCCAAGCGCGGTGTGCTGACCCACTTCGCACACTCTCCATCCATAGCTATGTGTCTGGCTAGCCAAAGCAATACAACCTCCCTCTGCTCTACATTCCCCTGGAATGCTCCACTCCTCACAATGTTCCACCTGTAGTCAAATTTAGCTGTGTTAAGTGCCTAAATGGTGCCCGGACCATAGAGGAACCGACTGATAGTAACTTGCGATATGCCTACCTTAAAACCCCGGACCATAGTGGAAGTGAGTAGGGCCTGGGCTGTGGCCTGTGGGCTTGGCACATTTATGGATAGACCCTCGAAGTGTGGCAACATAGGAAGCATAAAATTCTCTCACTATCTCCTCACTATAGGTCCCCGGGGTTCGATCCATCCACTCGCATTTGTTTTTATGATAGAGCGGTGGATGTCGGGTATGGTGTGTAGGCTCTCCGTGAGAACTCTGCGCTCCTCAGTGATTTACCGGGCCTTCACCCTATTTTCATTCAACATCGAGGCATCCCTGTATATCTGCCATTGACCCTCAATGCACAACCTATTGGGCTCCTCTGTAACTGGAGCAGGGTCGGTGTTTGGTGGCACATGAATCTCCCCCGCACTAGTAGCCTCATTAGACAAGGCAACCCTATCATGTGAACTGGAGCCAGTGGCGGAGCTGGAAGCGGGGGATACTCAGAGCTGGAAGCAGAACTAGCCTCAGAGCCGGAAGCAGAACCAGTTGGTGACCCGATCAGTGTGTTCTCCTCATCAGACTGGGAGACAGTGACTACGTTGGTAACCACCTGCCGGGATTGATTCCGGGTGGCACGAGGTGTATTAGGGGATGTCCTTGAGGCCGGTGGAACATATGTGGGATTCTTCTTCGCATCCACGTCTTCATCAATCAGTGTTGGCACCACATATTTTGTTTTGCCCCTATTTGTGTAGGTCACTTGTTTCTTAGGAGGCATGGTACCTGTGGATGTATAATTAGTACCAAAATAACCCAATAACACACTCAAGAGAATTTTAGAACTAAGAAGGAACCATAATGAAAAACTTAAAAAAAATTGGGCAGTGACTGAACTCATGACCCACGGTGGGTTACTACGGTCCGTGGATGGATCCACGGTCCGTAGGTCCCCTTCGTCGATTAGAGTACCCAAAAGGAGGCTCTCTGATGTAAACCACAGACGTACAGAACGGTCCTTTGATTGAACTATGGACAGTAGTCCACTTATGTGGTTCGACACTCAGCATATTTTTTTGTGGTGTGTGATGTTTAAGGACATAATCAACTGACACTATTTCGGTTCAAGTGCCATACGATCGCGTGTAGTGATATAACCCAACCAAGGGTTTGGATCGTTCCCACAGGGAGTGATTTTGAGAATTAATAGAAAAATAAAATCTAGTTCTAATTAGTCATAGCTATAGATATTAACGATTAAAAACATACTAAATCTAAGAGGTGACGCAAGCGTCAATTATCAATGGGGGTTTGTATTAATTAACAACTAAAAATAGCAAAAATATAAGGAAACGAGATATGGAGACTGGATTCTTGGGATGTGATAGGAATATGGGATAAACTAGACTATCAGGTACATGCTTTTGATGGTAGCTTGTTGAACATTTGTGACTAGGCTAGACTATAGTGGGGGTAAATTGTCTCTTGAGCAACTCACCCCGAATCAACTCAATTTCTCTCGAACACCGACTTGCCGCATTAAGAACATCCTCCACCTTAGCCCATTCACTCTCTCGAGCTGAATGTATGGGAGAAGGACTAGGATTTACTCTCTTGAGCTGAACCCATGTCGACCAAATACCACCGGCTATCAATTTGTAGTCTTAGTTTTACGACCTCTCTCTCGAGCAAGCCAAAAATACTAATATGAAATAGTATTTGCAACTACTAAACAAAATCACATTTAAACAACAAATAAACCATCATTAAGCAAGACCCAACATATAATCTAACCCATATTCACAAAATCACACCCCAAGAATTGGGGTTTTAGCTAGACATGTAAAAGAGGTAAAAATTAATACCAATATCAGTTTCCATCAATTGGGTATGAAGAATTAAGTCTTAAAACACGTCAAGAGTGAAGAATCTTCGAGACCAATGCCCAATTTCTTGGAGTTGAAACCCTTTGAATCTTCAAGGTTTTAGAACAAAGTCTCCAAAACCCTCTAAAACTTGAAAAAAAAATGTTCTAAGTCTGAATAATAATTGTCTATGACTTGATACTAAGTTAACAATTTAAACAAGTATTTATAGTGTTTGAAAATTTGTGCTGCAGTGAATCACTCGACGCAGTTAGTTGGGATCGCCGATATACTCGGCGATCCGCCTTTTGGTGATTTCATCGCCTTCTTGCTTTAGCCTTCAGCATCTTCGCGCTTCGAGTCGTTGGGCGATATAGTACTGCTTCGCGAAACTACTCGGCGACACGCTGACTGCTCCATTTCATCTCCAACTTGATCTTCCCCTTCAGGGCTCAGCACACTGGAACAAAAGGCGATCTCCCGGCCGATCGGCTACTCTCCAACTGGGCTCAGCGATCTTCAGGCCTTTATTTCTTCATTTTTTTCAGCCGCCTTGTTCCTTCTTGCCAAGTAGTGTCCATGCTTTGCCTCTAACTCCAAATACCTGAAACTTAAGGGTTTTCATTAGATATTGAGACAAAATATGCATTTGAGGACACTAATTCTATCAAAATATAGCCCTAAATGAGTCCAATTTGTGGACTCATCAACAACCCCAACTTAAATTTTTGCTTGTCCTCAAGTAAAACTCAAGTTCAGCAGTTAAAAAAGGATGTCTCAAATAGTGCTAAACAAGACTTGATCATGAATGTACACAACAGGACTCTATTTACTCAAGCTTTGATCAATTGTGTACCCAAAAATTCAAGTTGTGACACACCATTACCAAAGATTCTCAAGCTCGCAATACTTGCTTCAAATGCAAGTTCAAGCTCAACAAAAGTATTTGAATGCCCTCACACTAAGGATGATTCCATATTCACACACAAATGTTTAATCATTTAAAGCTCCGGAATCAAATGCAACGCTCACTCTCTCAAAAAGAAGAACACAATGCATGCTTTCACTCATAGGTTTGCTCGTATTTTCCAATCATCATTTGTTTCAGCTCACTCAAGATCAAAAAGGTCTTTTCAAGGCTTGTAACGGGGCTGAGTGCAAATGTATGGTAATTTAAGCTCAGTGAATTTCATCCTCATGAAATGTGGTGCTCACAACACTTCCTTTCCCCTTCCTTTATCATTTTCTTTAGTGCTCATAAGTCATCCTATTATTCACTTTCCATGGATTGTTCGGGAACCCTATTTCTTTTGTATTTTATTTCTCCACTTTTCTTTTTCATTCTTTTCTTCTCTCTTTTTTTATATGGAGGGGTTCCATTTTTCTCAACACCATGAGTTAAATGAGACTTTCCTTGCACTTCTTGACTTGTCCTTATCCTTTCACCACACCTCCAACTTAGGCTTTTGGCCTAAGTTGGCTATTTAATCAACCACAAATCAAGAGGATTATAGGTAGTTGGTCAAGAAAGGTCATGTTTTAATCAAGTTTCTTCCAAAAAAAGATAAGGCTCAAGGGATGTTAAAAAGAGGTTCGCACACTCACAAGGTAGGTCACAAAAGAGGTATATGTCAAATTGGCTCACACTCTTCGAAGTTGCCTAAGATCATATCAAGAAATAACCTTACTTAGTCGACCGGACTAACGGGGCAAATTCTAGGTGTTATCATGCATGGTTCACAATAAGCTCATCACAGAAGGCATCGATAATAAAGTCAAACAAGACTCCACACTTTTGCTAGTGTGCAACGTTCAT
Organism: Solanum tacnaense; assembly: GCA_029582525.1. NCBI lineage: Eukaryota > Viridiplantae > Streptophyta > Magnoliopsida > Solanales > Solanaceae > Solanum > Solanum tacnaense. The sequence goes on from JAJOOD010002694.1 coordinate 9,265, forward strand.
CGCAAGAGAATCAATTTGATAATTGGCTAGTCACAAGGAGATGCAAAGAGTTAACATATTGTCTATGCAACTTCATTTGATCTCATCGTAGCCATACATTCATGTTCGTTCAATTATGAGCACTATTTAAGTCATCGTTATTGATCAAAATTGAGACTCAAATTTGCCAAGGAACAGCCACATTCAAGTACATACAAGAGGTGGCGAAAATTTCAGAAGGGTCAAAATCATTTAAAATAAAAATAGAAGGAGCCACAAGCTCAAACGTCCACAAAAGCAGTGTAAAACACCACATTATGATTCACAACCCAAATACATAATCAAAAGACGAATTATAGATAACACAACAAAGGTGGGCCTCACCCTACCACAATTAAAAATATTTGTCCTCAAATGCAAATACGATTATCCAAAATTTAAAAATAAAGAAAGACAGAGAGGGAGATAAAGAGGGGATCCTGTCTAAGCAGTCGCTCCATCTGTCTGTGTATCAGTGCCTGGGGTATCATTTTGGCCTCGGGTCTCAGTACTTTGGGTCACACCAGAAGGACCAGCTCCACTAGAGACAACAAAATGAGTGTTTTCCATGGAAGTCTGTACATCCGCATCTATCATAATTGCTTCAATCTCTGTCAGGTCCTTGTGTGCAGCATCCACAGTTTCCTCAAGCATTTCCTCATCTGTCTCTTCCTCCGACTCAGGCTCAGCTATTTACTCAACTCTATCCTCATTTCTGGTGGTGGCCGGAGGCATTTTTGGCACATCTAGGATCTCCACCGTTCCGAAGATCATGGACATATCAGTGGCTTTCAACTGATCCACATCAGTCCTCAGAGGAGTAATAGTGGCCTGTAATGCTGTCACCTCATCTGTGGCCCCTTGGTCACGCTCACACACTGCTATTCTAGCCTCAAGGGTGTCGATGGTAGCTCTCATTAGTGTCACAGTATCAGTCAAGGCAGTCTGAATCATACCAGGAATGGAGGTCTCAAGTCTGGCTGCTCGATGATCCACAGAATAGGCAAGCTGTCCCATCCGAAGAAATGACGCTTAGGTGATCGAAGTACGGGAGACAGTAATAGCAGTGGGTCTGGGTGGCAGTGCAGCAACAGAAGAGCCTGGAGTGTCAGAGGCAGTAGAAGTAGCTGTATCTGAAGGCCTAGGGGCCAAAGTAGGAAAAGATGCCTCAGCAGGTATGAAGTCTATGTCTATAGTTGAGGGAAGGTCCGCCGGAGACTCCTTCTTCTTCTTCTTCGCCTGATCCTTAAGATACTCAGCTTCAATCCTCTGGATATCAGTAGAGGAGATGGGAATCACATCCACATCATTCTTGTCATCTTTAGGTACCCGAGCACGTCTGCACAACTAGGTGATCAATATCAGGAAGGGAAGTGAGGTCTGGCGCTGCCTTGCACGCATAAGCATCTCTGAAGCAATGATCCATCCCAAGTTTAGTGTTGTTCCCTTAATGAGGCAACCTAGGAAGGCTTCTTTTGCGTGGCAAATGATGGATTCGTTCTATGAAGGCATGATCGTGCTGTTGATGAAGCCAAACAAATACCCTGCTGCCACATTTAGGTCCTTCTTTTTGATAACTGCCCCAGCCTCAAGCCACTTAGGTGTGCCATATGATATGAATGGGGCCAACCATTCTTTCATATCTTCCAGTGACATTTTTCTGATCATAATCTGATTGTTGTCCTCAAGTGTCACGGTGCACCCCAGAACAACATTTATAGCAGGAGGGTCACATTGCACTTTCTTTCCCTTGACAAGTACATAGTCAACCGGTTTAAATTTAGCTGCCGGCTTGTTCCCATGTGGTATCAACGCACTATACACACTGTAGAACTCTCTGACCCAGCTTGGAATATACGGGCCATGGGGTTTTGTGAAAATCTAGAAGTTATGAGATTTCAGACATCTCATAATCTCGGGGTACCTATCAATCACTCCATCCATGGAGAGACGCTTTTCCTCAAGAATTGTCCTTAATCCCTCCGTCTTTAATCTGTTAATTGACTTAAGAGAAGGAACTTGTATTGGCGGTGCGAGCACCATTGCCTGCTTTGGGACTGGGAGAGTAGGAGTGGTCGGCGGAGGCTTCTAGATCCTAGATGGATCATTCAGTTTCTTAGATCACAATTCAGCTCTCTATGCTATTATCAACTCATCATCATCAGAGGCTGCGCTTTGGCTTTCTTGTTGTTTACCCTCACTCTCTGAAGCAATGAGATAAGTGTCATAAATGCCCTCGCTGTCAGAGTTGACCTTTGGTGATGTTGGTTCCTTGCCTTTTCCTTTGCCCTTTCCACTAGTTGTGGAAAGTTTTGTAGCCTTGCCTTTTGATACAACTGCACCTTCGTTGATTTTAATCCCTTTGTCCTTATTTCGGGGTGGCATGTTTCTACCTGCGACTTTGGGTCTAGCCATATCTGCAATACATTGGGAAAATGTTAGTAAATATTCAACTCAAAGCACAACAAGCTTATTGCAGACAGAGTCAGCGAGTCGTCCAATCTCTTTGGCGGGTTAAGTCGGGTTCGCCTAAAAGATTGGCTTAAAATTCTTAACAAGATGGCGATGGAGGTCACTTTTGGCGATTCAGCAATAGCTTTCGGCGAATCAGGGTTAGCTCGCCGAAAGTTCCAGTGCAGCAAGGGTTCAGGGGTGCAAACAAAGGGCGATCAAGAATACTCTCGGTGGGTCGCCGAACACTATCAGCGACTTCAGGCTCCTCGCCGAAAGTTACAGAACCAAATATCAAATAAAGCATGAAATTAAAGGCGAGATGGGGCATTAGGCGAACCGCTGAGTGGCTCGGCGAGCTCAACCCAGCTTACCAAGCAACCCAACATGCATATTTTAAACCCAACTTCCTGAATTCAACCCCGCAACCCCTAAAAACAAAATCAAAGTATGCACTAGATCAATTAACCTTAGACTTCTCCCAGTTCTTGCCAAATAAAACAGTGTGCTAGCACAACACCATAAAATTTCATTCATTTTAACTCATAAGAACGGGATTTCAAAAGTCAAAACAAAATGGGTTAGATTCTTGAATCAAAAGAGGCATTTGAATAGTCTAAACTTATCAGAGAGGCACATCACACGACATAGGATAAATTCACTTGCATAAGAGTATAAATACCTAAAGTAAATGCAGGGTTTGGAAAACCAACCTTTTCGGCAGATTAAGTCAAGACTGTGATGCTAGGCGGCAAATTAATCCAGATCCAAGCACCAATTAATCAACTAACATACTTACAAGATGCAAAAAATTTGAAAATACTAAGTAGGTGCGATTTTGCGAAGATCAAAAGTGAGGGCAAATGAGAAAGGTTGAGAGTTTAAACCCGTGGCTTATGAAAACTATTCAGATCTCACCCATTCGGTGACATTAGTTGAATTCGTCCGGCTACTCGGCGATTCGCCGAGTGGTTACTTACCTCGCTGAGTTTTACAGGCCCTTCAGTCAAAGTGAGGATCCAAACAACGATCTTTATCGGGGTCGCCGACCTACTCGGCAACTAGCCATGTTGCTCCTGGTGCTTGTCGATTGTTACAGACTCTGAAGTGAGATTTTCTTGAGTCTAACGGTGGTCTGGGTCGGCCATGCTGAACTCCTTGGCGTTTCGCCGACTGGACTTATGTCCTCCAACCTGCACTTTTCACACACTTTTCACGCTCAAATCTACAAAATCAAAACACCATTATTTCAAAAATAACAAATCAAAAGCATTTAAGGGTTTTGGGTTGCCTCCCAAACAACGCCTTAGTTAACGTCGTGGCACGACACAAATTACACTTAAACTCCAATGGTGGGGTTTGCCTCAGTTTCATTAGGCAACCCCTCTTTAGAATCCAGATAGAGCTCAGTCAGCACTTGGTCCATTTGGGACCCTAGTAGTCGAATGAGCATAACATGGGAGGTTGTCATCTGATTCAACAGCAATACACTCTCCCTGAGCTCCTCTAGTACCCTATGCTGCTCATTGGCTTTCGGGATTAGAAGTGGTTTTGAGAATTAATGGAAAAATAAAATCTAGTTCTAATTAGTCATAGCTATAGATATTACTGATTAAAAAACATACTAAATCTAAGGGGTGACACAAGCGTCAATTATCAATGCGGGTTTGTATTAATTAACAACTAAAAATAGCAAATATATAAGGAAATGAGATATGGAGATGGGATTCTTGGGATGTGATAGGAATACGGGATAAACTAGACTATCGAGTACATGCTTTTGATGGTAGATTGTTGAACATTTGTGACTAGGCTAGACTATAGTGGGGGTAAATTCTCTCTCGAGCAACTTACCTCGGATCAATTAGTTTCTCTCGAACACCGAGTTGCCGCATTAAGCACAGCCTCCGCCTTAGCCCATTCACTCTCTCAAGCTGAATCTGTGGGAGAAGGACTAGGATTCACTCTCTCGAGCTGAATCCATGTCGACCCAATACCACCAACTATCAATTTAGTAGTCTTAGTTTTACGACATCTCTGTCGAGCAAGCCAAAAATACTAAGATGAAATCATATTTGCAACTACAATCCCATTAAGTTCATACACAACTACTTAATGAAATCACTTTTAAACAACAAATAAACCATCAACAAGCAAAACCCAACAAATAATCTAACCCATATTCACAAAATCACACCTCAAGAATTGGGGTTTTAGCTAGACATGTAAAAGAGATAAAAATCAATACCAATATCAGTTTCCATCAACTTGGTATGAAGAATTAAGTCTTAAAACACGTCAAGAGTGAAGAATCTTCGAGACCCACGTCCAATTTCTTGGAGTTGAAACCCTTTGAATCTTCAAGGTTTCAGAACAAAGTCTCCAAAACCCTCTAAAACTTGAAAAAGAAAATATTCTAAGCCTGAATAATAATTGTCTATGACTTGATACTAAGTTAACAATTTAAACAAGTATTTATATTGTTTGAAAATTTGTGCTGCATCGGATCAGTCGGCGCAGTTAGTTGGGATCACCGATACACTCGGCAATCCATCTTTTAGTCGATTTCATTGTCTTCTTTCTTTAGCCTTCAGCATCTTCGCGCTTCGAGTCATTGAGCGATATAGTACTGCTTCGCGAAACTACTCGGCGACACGCTGACTGCTCCATTTCATTGCCAACTTGATCTTTCCCTTCAGGGCTCAGCACACTGGAACAAAACTCGATCTTTAGGCCGATCGACGACTCGCCAACTAGGCTCGGCGATCTTCAGGCCTTAATTTCTTTGTTCTTTTCAGCCGCCTTGTTCCTTCTTGCCAAGTAGTGTCCCTGCTTTGCCTCAAACTCCAAATACCTGAAACTTAAGGGTTTTCATAAGATATTGAGACAGAATATGCATTTGAGGACACTAATTCTATCAAAATATAGTCCTAAATGAGTCCAATTTGTGGAGTCATCAGACCCATGGACCTGATCTACGGTCTGTAAATTGACCTACGGTCCGTAGATGGGGTCTCGTGGGTCAAGTCTTTGCCAGGTATCAGACATGCTTCAATTCAAAACCATTTTTTTAACAATTTCAATCATTCATCCCAAGTCTAATCATGCATTTCAACACAATTTATGCTAGTTCGTCATCCCAAGGGTTTCGATTACTAAAATTCTAACAAGTATTGCATACGACACTAGAACCCTTAGTCGAAACTTGCATTTAGACTCCTATTTCACTGATTTAACAAATTTCAAAGACAACACAATCACAATCTATCGTCCCAAGGGTGTTTCTAATTTTAGTTTAACACAATTTATGCTAGTTCGTCATCCCAAGGGTTCCGATTACTAAAATTCTAACAAGTATTGCATACGAGACTAGAACCCTTAGTCGAAACTTGCATTTAGACTCCTATTTCACTGATTTAACAAATTTCAAAGACAACACAATCACAATCTATCGTCCCAAGGGTGTTTCTAATTTTAGTTTAACACAATTTATGCTAGTTCGTCATCCCAAGGGTTCCGATTACTAAAATTCTAACAAGTATTGCATACGAGACTAGAACCCTTAGTCGAAACTTGCATTTAGACTCCTATTTCACTGATTTAACAAATTTCAAAGACAACACAATCACAATCTATCGTCCCAAGGGTGTTTCTAATTTTAGTTTAACACAATTTATGCTAGTTCGTCATCCCAAGGGTTCCGATTACTAAAATTCTAACAAGTATTGCATACGAGACTAGAACCCTTAGTCGAAACTTGCATTTAGACTCCTATTTC
>JAJOOD010002695.1:0-18496 GCA_029582525.1 Solanum tacnaense
AAATAATATTAAAGAAATATTCAGACTAAAACAACTATCGGAAGAATATTACAATAAATATTATTACATTTTACCATGAATTCCACAACCCCAAAAAACAATATTTAAAAGATATCAAGATTAAGACACTTAACAAAAAATATTATAATAAAAATGGTTAAAATAAATTACTGACCTACCACACTACCAACTACCACACTACCACTCCAATGACTACCTCAACTACCAGTTCCGCACCGAAAAATGGTATCAGATTGTTCTTCTTATTTGCTTATAAAGTGATTTTATTATGACTGAACGAACCATGATACTGTTACATATATTTCTTTGTAGATATATTCCAAAAAATTCATAATGATTTACTAGCCTTCATAAGAAGACATATGTTGTTTGAATCTCTATACTACTTACAAAAAAAATAATTCAACAAGTATTCTCAAGGAATCAACTTGCAAATTCTTACTATTACATATTTCTTTCTCGACATTAGCCAAGTCTTTTTCAAAGTTTATGGCTATTAATTAACTCTCTTGCCAAAATTTGCTTGATGACAAAAAACAGGAAAAAAGTGAATTGCATCCTTAAGAGAAAAAAAAATTGATCTCAGAAAAAAATATTAATTAGTTTAAATTGCTCCAACACACTTTTCTATAGCAAATTTTTTTGATGAGTAAATAATTTTAATACAAAAGTTTAAGATAACGTTAGCGGAAATATTTGTCCTGTCATCTATATTAAGACTTTCACACTTGCCTTGGAAATATCATTTTCTTCTAAGAACGGAAGACGTTATTCTATCTTAATTACATATCTAATTCTTAGATGTATTAATTAGATTATCTGATTAAAATTATTGAATAATTTACACTAAATGTACGGTTCATCCAATTACAATGAGAAATATTCATATACACTAGACATGATGTATATAAGTCTTAAAAAAATAAAATTGATGCTTATGACAAACATTATCTTATCTCTGGGAGATAAATAGTATAATGAATTTTTAATTATGTTTTATAACCCCTAGAAATTTCTAATAAAAAAATTATGCAAGGAAAAAATTGTTATTTTTAGATAGCAAAATATATTGTCAAACAAGCCTACACGTGCAGCGCTAGTGCCCAGAAACTAGTTTGAAATAAAATCTTGAAATTAAAAATCTAACACCAAATTCAACAAAAGTCAATTAATTTTGTATTATCTATATATTGTCTTATATGAGTTTAGTTACTACCCAGATAAGAACGAAATCATGACACACATAAATTACCACAATCTATAATATAACCGTTTTTATTCTATAAGTGATCTTATATGTGCAATGTTTTTTACTAAAACCCCTCAAACAGTTTCTTAATTTGTTCATCCAAATTTAAAATTTACAATTTACAGAAGGTTGTTACAAATATTTTTTCATATAAGCTCTTTGATTTGCCCCTGTATATGTATGTATGTCGCTCTTAATAAGACTTTTACTACTGTTATCTAAGGATTTGTTTGTTCAGTATTGATATTCATCAAGCTTATCAAAACTGAATCAGCAATGACAAACTATATTTTCATTTAAGTGCTTTGATTTACCCCTATATATATATATGTATCTTAGTCTTAATAAGCCTTTTACCACTGTTCTCTAAGGATTTGTTTGTTCAGTATTGATATCCATCAAACTAGTTTTGATGCACGTGTGTTGCACATGAATATCAATCCATGTACTACACTATTTTAAAAAATAATGTCAATATTATTAAATAAAAATATTAAATAAATAGTTATTAATAGAATGATGAAGTATAAGTTCCTATGAATAGTGGATGTAAACTTTCTTATGATTACTACTAAAAGTTGTCATATCAACATCCGAAAAACACATATAACTATTTATAATATAAATCTAGATATAGATAAGGTGATCAGACATTTCTCTTTGGCCTCCAATTAAATTTATTTTTTTCCTATTTGTTTAAAAAAAATTAAAATTAATTGTAATATGTAAAAATAAAAAAGTCACTCTTAAAATCTCTTATTTACACCTCTTAAATATGCTTTATCCTCCCTCCCCTATAGTGCATTACTTAGTTATAATATATTATTTTATTGTTGGAGTTCTTAATTTTAATATAATCATGACACGTGTGTTGCACATGTGTATCATATAATATACTATACGATGTTGTAAAATAGAATTAATATTACTAAATTTATTTTTTTACTAAATAATTATAATTGAAAAAACATTGGATAAGTGTTTTTAAATGATTAATACACATTGTCATAGAGCTAATTGTTTTTAGACCAAACTGACTAGGTATTATTGAAACATTTCCAAATACATTTAAATTCTAAATACGGGAGAAAGTGACATTTCTTTAGTAGTATTGTTTTTTTACTTTACTCAATTTTGTAAACATATTTAAACAACAAAAGAGAAAAAAATATCAATATAAAAAGGTCACCAATGTAACACCCCAAAAATTCTACCTCGAATCAGCCTTGCAAATTTTCTGCAGTCTGGTGCCACGAAAGGCATCTACCACCCATAGAGGTATCTACGGGCCGTAGGTGGGTCTATGGAACCATGCTTTTGAAAATTGGTTCTCAGGTCTAAAGTTCACGAGACAACCTACGGGTCGTAGAAACATCTACGATCCACAGAAGGGCCTTGTGGAAACCAAGTTTGATAACACTCCTAGTAAAATTTCTACGGACGAGCATGACGACCCATCAAAATTCTTACGGACTGTAGAAAGGGTCCGCAATCCCAAACTTAAGAAATCCAGAAAACTCAACATGTTCCTATGAGAGGGTCTACGACCCGTACACTTTTGTACGGACCATAGATGGCTTCTGTCACACCCCTTTTTTGCACGCCAAAAAGGTTTTTCCAATTTAAATGATGTATTGAGTAGAGATTATTTTTATTTTTCAAAGTCGCCACTTGAAATTGAGTTATGGTGTTCCAAGTCACCTTTTCTTTAATCTCTAATCAAAAGGAAATGACTCATTATTTGGTCTACGAAGTAGAAATTCAGGTAAAGAATTTTATTGTCTGAGGAGAAGGTATTAGGCATCCCTCGAGTCTCGTGGTTCTAGCACAGTCGCTTTTATTAACTTATACTTATTTTAACAATCTTTTGGATATATATTTTATAGGTCATGATTTGCTCGCATTTTTTATTTGTTGAACTTTTATTTGGTCTCGACCTAGATACGTAACCGCATTCTTGATTTGGACATTTAGAGACATAGCTATCTTCTTTGCATCACACTAAATAATTTTTTGTTTAGAAGTCTCTACTTTAAATTAATGAAAGCTAATTATATTTTTGACCAAGGTGCGTCACTGCAACCTTGAGTTTATCTTAATATTTCAAGAAAAAGATGTGTAGCCACATTCTTAATCGAAACAAATATTTTTAACAGGTCGTATATCCTAATATTTACCTATTTCTAGAAAGCTTAAATGGATTATTAATGATTAAATTACTTTTTACTGTAATATTCATGAATACTATTTACATAATAAAATTCAAAATCCTAAACAAAGAAAGAGTTTTTTTTTTTCATATTCAAATTCGATGTAGATGCACATACATTTTTAGTATACTTACAAGTTATGAAAAAAGACAATTAAAATAAAAAGTAAAAATTTGTAACTCTTCATCTCTTAATTTTTCTAAAATAAACATTTTTTAACATTAGATAAAATTGACTAAACAAACTATTAAAATAATTCTCTCAGACATTTAGTTGATTTTGGTTAGACATAAGAGGTACTTAATTGAAAACATCATATGGTACAAGAAGAAAAATAATGTATAATAGAATAAATAGGAAATATTTCAATATTATTGTGTCAAAATTAAACAAACATAAAATTCGAGTAAATTTCATAACATTGTAATCAAGTATTATATAATCATAAAAATCAAAATATACAATAAAAATTAGACGGTACCTCTTGCGAAAAATCAATTCATGAAAAGGAAACAATTCTAATAAGGAACCACGAAGGTGAACCTCGACTCTGAAGGCGCAAGAGGGGGGTGAATTGCTATTTTTTTTATTTTCTTCTTGTGAGTAGTTGACTGGAGAGGAACCTCACTCGACTACAGATTGCACACAAGTATGAATGGAATCGAAAATGCGTAAAGTAAACTTGACACAATAATTTTATACTAGTTGGGATCCAATGAAGATCTTACGTCCAGTCCCCTTGGATTGCAAGGTTGTTCTCTTCTAGCCCTGGTAACTTTTAATGAGAGTACAAAGTTGAGTTTAACTTTAAAGTTTACACTCTGTTTCTTTTCACTCTTCTATTTTGATACAACACCTTACCAACAATTTTTCTCTCTTCTCTCTTTTTCGTTTACACAGTAGAACTAAGTAATACAATGCTTATCAAAAGTAGAGTAGGGAGCGGTGAGATGATTCAGACTCGTTGTACAATCTTTCCACTTGCAGTGTGATGTCTTTATATAGGGTCGAGACTTGAATCTGGTCCTATGAAGAGATGGCAACCCAAGAGATTTGATCCTTGGAAAAAAGGCAAGATATCCTTATTTTCCAACAATAAAGATTAAGGATTATTCATTGATTTATCCTTAATAGCTTGCAGATAGCCGTTTGAAATCCTTTCCTTATGTCTCTACTTCAGTAACTTTCTTGATTGTATATAGCCGTTGGAGATCCCTTCCTTTCTTGTTTGATTCATTCTTACAGCTTCCTTGAATTGTATGTAGTCGTTTGGAGATCCCTTTCTTTCTTGATTAATTCATTCTTGCAGCTTCCTTGATTTAATATGGCAGTTGGAGATCTAATCAAGATCTTACACTTTTCTGACTTATTGGCAGATGGTTTGTGATCTTGCTGTGAGAATCTTCTTCTTATTTGATTTTCCCTTTTTGATTTGTCCTGAAATAGTTAAGTTGATTATCATCAAAACTTTACACTAACAGACTCAACCTTTGTTTGTAAATAGAATATATATATATAAATAAAATATGTGAGGGTGAATTTTTTTCTTCCTGTATCTAGGTAGTATTTTAGTGTTGTGTGTGAGTTGCTTTATTTCCTTTTTTCGTGGGTCTGTGAGTATGTTTTCTGATTTTTTTTCTTTTTCAGAGGATACATGTATGGAGGGAGTGATTGGAGGGGACATCAATACTGAGTTTTTGATGTCCTCTCTCAGTCCAGATATAAAGAGGCGAAGTATAAGCCTATCAGAAATATCATCGGTCTCATTCACGATAGCTTCAAACCGTCTTTGCATATCTGAGACTGTGGTAACTTGTCGGAGTTTTGCCAATCTTCCCTCCGCCGACTCCAAACCTGTCTGTTAGAACCAGATTCGCACCTTTTAAGCAAAATGTGGCCAATCAACTTATTGCTTGTTCCTAATCAACCATTTGTACCATTCCAGTGTTTCGCCGTTGAGAAAAAATGACGCGATGGTCAGCCTCTGATCTTCCTCAATTCTATAAAAATCAAAGTTTCGTTCCTCTTGGAATATCCAAGCCTTCGAGTTATCACCACGAAATCTACCCAATTCCACGAAGCAGGTTTGTGCCTGGGTATGGTGGTTGCTGGTAGATTTTCCTGTCGAGTTATCTCCATGGTCCGTTCATGACAGTGTGTCCCTAATAAGATTAAGAACAAGAGGAATTTGAGAAAATAAGAGCAGATTGATTGTTCTACCGTTTGTACCTTTTATTCATAAACTTTGTACATGTTTATGATTAATATAAGAATCTTTATCTACTACGTTTTCTAAAGGAAGAGTAATCCTTTTGTTACAATGAATAAGCTACAATAATGAAATTCTAGTTGATGATGGACTCTAATATCCCCCTGCAAGATCATGTTTTGGAGCGTACCATAAGCTTGGATCAAAGATTGAGGAACCGACTTGTGCCAACAACTTTGGTTAAAGATAACTGCAATCTGATTTTGAGATGAAGCATAGCGAACCACTAAAGATTGATCTTCAACGATCTCTCGGATAAAGTGATAATCAAGACGAATATGCTTTGATCGTTGATAAATGACAGGATTCCGAGACAAAAATTGTGCACTAAGATTATCACAAAGGACTATGGGAGGTGCAGTGAGAGGAGCACGTAGTTCACTATTAAGTTGTTGGACCCAGATTAATTCAGTAGTTGCAAATGCTAAAGCACAATAATCAGCTTCAGTACTTGAGCGGGTGACAACCTTTTGTTTACGCAAAAACCAACTGATTAAGTTACCTCCATAGAATAGTGCAATGCCTTGTTGGGAGTGACTATCATCAAGGTCAGAGATCCAACCATCATCCGAAAAGGCCATAAGACTATAATCATACATTGGTCGTAGTAAGAGGCCATCATGAATGGATCCTTTTAGATATCGAAGTATGCGTTTGACAATTGACCAATGAGTAATAGTGAGTGATTGCATAAATTGGCATACTCGATTGACTGCGTAAGATATTTCTGGCCTAGTGATGGTAACATATTAAAGAGCACCAATGACACTACGATATAAATGAGCATCAGGCAGAGGATCACCAGAAAGAATAAATCGCGATCCAGGTTCAGTCAGACTAGAAATAGGCTTAGCATCAGCTATGTTTGTTCGATGAAGTAAGTCACGAATATACCTGCCTTGAGATAAAATGATCCCATTTGATGTTACAGAGACTTCAATACCAAGAAAATAATTTAAGAAACCAAGATCTTTGAGAGAGAATTGTTGATCAAGAGTGTGATTAAATGTAGTGAGATGATTCAGACTCGTTGTACAATCTTTCCACTTGTTGTGTCAGTCTTTATATAGGGTCGAGACTTGAATCTGGTCCTATGAAGAGATGGCAACCCAAGAGATTTGATCCTTGGAAAAAAGGCAAGATATCCTTATTTTCCAAGAATAAAGATTAAGGCTTATTCATTGATTTAGCCTTAATAACTTGCAGATAGCCGTTTTTTATCATTTCCTTATGTCTCTACTTCAGTAACTTTCTTGATTGTATATAGCCGTTGGAGTTACCTTCCTTTCTTGTTTGATTCATTCTTACAGCTTCCTTGGATTGTATGTAGTCGTTTGGAGATCCCTTTCTTTCTTGATTTATTCATTCTTGCAGCTTCCTTGATTTAATATGGCCATTGGAGATCTAATTAAGATCTTACACTTTTCTGATTTATTGGTAGCTGGTTTGTGATCTTCCTTGATTTGCAATCTTGCATGATTTGTGCATTTAAGATTTCAGCCTCCTTGATTGATGATCTTCAATCTTGCTATGAGAATCTTCTTCTTATTTGATTCTTTCCTTTTCAATTTTTCCTGAAATAGTTAAGTTGATTATCATCAAAACATTACACTAACAATCTCCCCCTTTTTGATGATGACAATATTTAGTAGTAATACTTCCCTGTTGTGTAGTCGTCGTTATGAAGTTGAGGTTGTGGTTTGGTCACCCTGAATGTAGGGAGGAGTAGTCGACGGAAATTTTAACTAGCTTCCCCCGAGTGGTTTCTCTATAGAGCTGAAGCATACAGATACAGTGTACTAGAAGAGGAACAGATAGAGAATACAATAACAATAAGTAATGCATCAAATATCATCACATATCAAGAACAGAGTCAGATAATATAGATAATAATATTCTCCCCCTTTGGCATCAGCAAAAAGGAAAGAACATAGAGTTTCAACAAAACACAAAGTAGAACCACACTGTCTTAATCAAGGCATCAAAAATATGGAAGGATGAGCACACAATAAAGGCTAGAAATCAACTCAGCAATTTAAGGGATTTTGGACAATATTAAGAGATTTTCTAAGAGAGCAAAATCTTTCTTCCAAAAGGGATTTAGTAATGTTTTATGCCAATATGCTTAGCCCTAGAATGGTGCACATAATTTTTTTTGACAGACAAATAGCACTAGAATTATCACACATAATTTTAACAGGTTTAAAACATAATTCATAGTCACTCAATTGATGAATCATCCATAAAATTTGAGCACAACATTGACCAATAACAATATACTTTTCTTCTGTAGTAGAGAGAGATACATAATTTTAACAGGTTTAAAAAATAATTCATAGTCTCACAATTGATGAACCATCTATAAAATTTGAGCACAACATTGACCAATAACAATATACTCTACTTCCGTAATAGAGAGACACACAGAGCCCTATTTTTTGCTATTTCATGAAATCAAAGATTTTCCTAAAATTTGACATGAGCCATTGGTGCTTTTCCAGTCATCTTTATCACCTGCATAATCAGCGTTAGAATAACCTTCAGAAAAGAAGTTTTTTCTTTTGGGTACCATAATCCGAAGGAGCATGTTCCCACTAGATAACGAATAATATGCTTTACAACAGTAAGATGAGATTCTTTAGGAGCTGACTGGAACTTTGCACACTTGCATACGCTGAACATAATATCTGATCGACTGGCACTAAGATAAAGTAATGAACCAATCATACCTCTGTATATTGTTTCGTCGACTTTCTTACCTTCTTCATCCTTGTCAAGAGAGCAAGTGGAACTCATGGGAGTTTCCATCATACTCATTTCGAATTCGCTTTGCATAAGCTTTCAACGGGGGCAAAAGTTTCATCATAGTCGACTCCTTCCTGTTGAGAATATCCTTGAGCCACTAGTCGAGCTTTGTTTCGAATAACCTCTCCAGATTCGTTAAGTTTGTTCATATAAACCCATTTAGTTCCAATGATGGACTTGTTTGCAAGTTTAGGGACTAAAGTCCAGACCTGATTCTTTTCAAATTTCTCTAACTCTTCTTTCATAGCTTTGATCCAATGCTCATCTATGAGAGCATCATTTAGTTTCTTTGGTTCCAACTGAGAAATAGGTGCAACATGTGTCTCATTGCTTCTTGATGCTCTAGTTTTCATGCCTTAATTTGGATTTCCAATGATGAATTTGCTTGGATAGTTAGGTTCGCTTCGTCATTCATTTGGAACTGTCTCAACAATAGGATCATCAGGCTGTTTTTCAATAGTTGACTCCTTAGCACTGTTTATTTCCTTGTAAGTCGATATGGAGAGTTGACTATCTTCATCATTAGAATTTATTCTAATCTCAACAGATTTGTTAGTGTCATAAAAAACAACATGAACAGATTCTTCAATATGTAAACTACGCTTATTAAAGATTCTATAAGATCTGCTAGAGTTTGAATAACCAAGAAATATACCTTCATCACTTCGAGCATCAAACTTACCGATGTTGTCTTTACCATTGTTGTGGACAAAACACTTGCATCCAAAAGGATGGAAGTATCTGATGTTAGGTTTCTTACCATTCCATAAATCATATGGTGTCTTCTTGAGGATGGGTCTAATTAAGCATCGATTCAACACATGACAGGCTGTAGTTACAACTTCTGCCCAAATTTTGTGTGGAAGAGAGTGCTCAACGATCATCGTTCTTACCATATCTTTCAATGTCCTGTTCTTTTGTTCCACAACTCCATTTTGTTGAGGCAATCGAGGTGAAAAGAAGTTGTGAATATAGCCTTTCTCATTACAGAACTTTTCAAACAAATTATTCTTGAATTCTCCTCCATGGTTGCTTCTTATAGATAAAATATAATAACCTTTGTCTCTTTGAACTTTCTCACATAAAAACTCAATTTTTTTTAAAGTATCATCCTTGTTAGATAAAAACATAACCCAAGTAAAACGAGAATAATTATCAACTATTACAAAAGCATACCTTTTACCTCCGATGCAGGCTGTTCTAGTAGGTCCAAATAAGTCCATGTGTAGGAGTTGTAGGGGTTTATTTGTGGAGACAATATCCTTGCTAGAAAATGAGTTTCTTGTTTGCTTACCCATTTGACACGCGTCGCAGATGTGATCTTTTGAATAGTCCAGCTTGAGTAACCCAATTACCAGCTCATTTTTAGCCATCTTCTCTATCAGTCTCATGCTTGCATGGCCAAGTTTCTTATGCCAAATCCAGGGATCATCAGTCATTGAAGATAGACATATATGTTCTCCATTGTTTTCTACAGAGTCAAGAATGTATACATTATTTTCTCTGCTTTCTTGTAGTAGATTGTTTCCAGATGAATCTTTTATCAAGATCGATTCTTTTGAAAATGGACTTCTAGAAATGAGTCACATAGTTGACTAATACTCAAGAGATTGTATTTAAGTCCTGCCACTAAATAAACATTTGAGATATCACATGAATCATTAAAAGAAATTGTACCAATACCAATTACCGTTCCTTTTGAGTTATCACCAAAACGAATGTTCCCTCCCTTGTATTCAGCAATAGATTTGAACAGATTTTTATCTCCCATCATGTGATTTGAACATCCGCTATCTAGGTACCATTTTCCTTTTGTTTTCTTGCGGTGTTCCTGCAAAACAAGATTATTTTCTCCTCTCAGGTACCCAAACTTTTTTGGGTCCTTCAAGGTTAAGGTTATCTGGAGTTCTTTTGGGTCTCCAAACCCATCTAGATGAGTTGTGATTTCGAAACTAGAAGTTATATGACACATGTCCAGACTTCCCACAATAATTGCAAGATTTAGGAGTATATTCTTCTAAAATGGAATCATTACTGTTAGTTTTTGAATCAGTCGACTTATAGGACTGGTTGCAGCTAAAGTAATTTCCATTTGAAGAATTTTTGCTGCTAGAGACCTTTTTAGAGGAATTTTTGGAAGAGTTTGATTTGTTTAGGGAATTCTCAAGAGCAATTTTTAATTCGTGAATTTCTTCATAAAGGAAATCATTTTCAACTTCACTAACTTCCAGTTTTATTTCCAAATTCCTTTTTTTAGTTTGAAGATTTTGAAAGTCAGAAAAAATTCTATCAAAGTCTGTCACAGCACGATCTAGCAAGTTTTTGAAATCATTACAATTATTACATACCTCTGTGCTTGATTCTCCAACAGCCATGAAGCAAATGTTACTAATTTCTTCATGTTCATTTTCAGAGTTGTCTTCATCACTCCATCTGCTTAGTACTTTGTTATTTTGGTTTCCTATGGAGTAATTTTTCTTTGCTTCTAGATATTCAATGGCTATGTGACCATACTTTCCACATTCATAACATTTTCCATCATTTCTTGATTGATCAGTGATATACTTTCCCTTTCCGAAGTTTCTTACTCTTCTGTTGTTTTTGGATTTCCTAAAGGAATCCATCACTGATATGGTAATTAAGGCAATTTCATCTTCTGCTAGTTCTTCTTCTCCTTTGTCTTCCTGATTTGCTTTGAACTCCACAATCTTCTTTTTGGATTCTTCTCGGCCTTTTTTGTTAAGATGAGTTTTCTCAAAAGCTATTAAATCTCCCCTCACCTCATCATAGGTTAGGGTGTTTAAATTCATGCTTTCAAGAGCAACTACTTTGGCGTGCCATTGCGTTGGCAAGCTTCGAAGAACTCTTCGTATGTGCTCTATGGGAGGATATATTTTTCCTGAGGCCTTCAGTTCTCCAATGATCTTACTAAGTCGAGCAAACATGCCTTCAATGGTTTCTCCTTCCTTCATTTGAAAAAGTTTGTATTCATACACTAGCAGACTGATGATTGTTTCTTTAACTTTATCAGTTCCTTCTTAAGTAACCTCCAGTTTATCCCACATCTCTTTAGCATTTTCACAACATAAGATCTTTTCATATTCTTCTCCACTGATAGCATTATACAAAATGTTCTTTGCTTTAGAATTTATTTGAATAATTTCCATATGTTCATTTGTATAATTTTCCAAGCTTGGTATGGCAAATGATTGACTTTCATCAGAAGTGTTTGAAATTGGGATTGGAATATCACCTAGTTTAATGACTCCAAACCTTCATATCATAGGATTTTATGAATGTCTCCATTCTTACTTTCCAATGAGATAAGTGTTTTCCATTAAAGTATGGAGGTCTTGTTTGAGATGTCCCTTATAGGAATAGTGCACCCATGATTTGTTATGCCATGATCTTTTCTTCACCTGTTGTTAGAAAGACTTTCTGTGAGACGAGACACTGATACCAATTGAAATCGCAAGAGGGGGGTGAATTGCTATTTTTTTAAACTTTTTTCTTGTGAGTAGTTGACTTGAGAGGAACCTCAGTCGACTACAGATTGCAGACAAGTATGAATGGAATTGAAAGTGCATAAACTAAACTTGACACAATAATTTTTATACTAGTTGGGATCCAATGTGGATCTTACTTTCAGTATCCTTGGGTTGTAAGGCTGTTCTCTTCTAGCCTTGGTAACTTTTGATGAGAGTACAAAGTTGAGTGTAACTTTACAGTTTACACTCTGTTTCTTCACACTCTTATATTTTGATACGATGCCTTACCAATAATTTTTCTCTCTTCTCTCTTTTTTGTTTACACAGTACAACTAAGTAATACAATGCTTATCAAAAGTAGAGTAAGGAGCGGTGAGATGATTCAGGCTCGTTGTACAATCTTTCCACATGCAGGGTGATGTCTTTATATAGGGTCGAGACTTGAATCTGGTCCTATGAAGAGATGGAAACCCAAGAGATTTAATCCTTGGAAAAAAGGCAAGATATCCTTATTTTCCAAGAATAAAGATTAAGGCGTATTCATTGATTTAGCCTTAATAGCCTGCAGACAACCGTTTGTGATCCTTTCCATATGTCTCTACTTCAGTAGCTTTCTTGATTGTATATAGCCATTGGAGATCCCTTCCTTTCTTGTTTGATTCATTCTGGCAGCTTCCTTGAATTGTATGTAGTAATTTGGAGATCCCTTTATTTCTTGATTGATTCATTCTTGCAGCTTCCTTGATTTAATATGGCCGTTGGAGATCTAATCAAGATCTTACACTTTTCTGATTTATTGGCAGCTGATTTGTGATCTTCCTTGATTTGCAATCTTGCATGATTTGTGCATTTAAGATTTCAGCCTCCTTGATTGATGATCTTCAATCTTGTTGTGAGAATCTTCTTCTTATTTGATTCTTTCCTTTTTTATTTGTCCTGAAATAGTCAAGTTGATTATCATCAAAACTTTACAGTAACAGGCTCAACCTTTGTTTGTAAATAGAATATATATATAAATAAAATATGTGAGGGTGAATTTTTTTCTTCCCGTATCTAGGTAGTATTTTAGTGTTGTGTGTGAGTTGCTTATTTCCTTTTTTCGTGGGTCTATAAGTATGTTTGCTGATTTCTTTTCTTTTTCAGAAGATACATGATTGTAGTGAGTGATTGGAGGGGACATCAATACTGAGTTTTTGATGTCCTCTCTCCGTCCAAATATAAAGAGGGGACGCATAAGCCTATCAGAAATATCATTAGTCTCATTCGCGATGGCTTCAAACTGTCCGTGCAGATCTGAGACTGTGGTAACTTGTTGGAGTTTTGCCAATCTTCCCTCCTCCGACTCCAAACTCGTCTGTTTGAACTGTATTCGCACCTTTTTAGCAAATTGTGGCCAATCAACTTATTGCTTGTTCCTAAACAACCATCTCTACCATTCCAGCGTTTCGCCGTCGAGAAAAAATTATGCCGTGGTTAGCCTCTGATCTCCCTCAATTCTATAAAAATAAAAGTATCGTTCCACTTGGAATATCCAAGTCTCCGAGTTGTCACCATGAAATCTACCCAATTCCACTAAAGCAGGTTTGTGACTGGGTATGGTGGTTGCTGGTAGATGTTCCTGTCGAGTTATCTCCATGGTCGGTTCATGACGGTGTGTCCCTAATAAGATTAAGAACAAGAGGAGTTTGAGCAAATAAGGGCATATTGATTGTTCTACCATTTGAACCTTTTATTTATAGACTTTATACATGTTGATGCTTAATATAAGAATCTTTATCTACTACGTATTCTAAAGGAAGAGTAATCCTTTTGTTACAATGAATAAGCTACAATAATCAAATTCTAGTTGATGATGGACTCTAATAGCCCCCTGCAAGATCATGTTCTGGAGCGAACCATAAGCTTGGATCGAAGATTGAGGAACCGACTTGTGCCAACAACTTTGGTAAAGATAGCTACAATGTGATTTTGAGATGTAACATAGCGAACCACTAAAGAATGATCTTCAACCATCTCTCGGATAAAGTGATAATCAAGATGACTATGCTTTGATCGTTGATGAATGACAGGATTCCGAGATAAAAATTGTACACTAAGATTATCACAAAGTACTATGGGAGGTGCAGTGAGAGGAGCACGTAGTTCACTGATAAGTTGTTGGACCCAGATTAATTCAGTAGTTGCAAAGGCTAAAGCACGATACTCAGCTTCAGTACTTGAGCGGGCGACAGCCTTTTGTTTTTGCGAAGACCTACTGATTAAGTTACCTCCATAAAATAGTGCAAAGCCATGTTGGGAGCGACTATCATCAAGATCAGAGAGCCAACCAGCATCCGGAAAGGCCATAATACTATAATCATACATAGGTCATAGTAAGGGGCCATCATGAATGGATCCTTTCAGATATCGAAGTATGCGTTTGACAATTGACCAATGAACAATAGTGGGTGATTGCATATATTGGCATACTCGATTGACTGTGTAGGATATTTCTGGCCTAGTGATTGTAACATATTGAAGAGCACCAACGACACTACGATATAAATGAGCATTAGGCAGAGGATCACCAGAAAGAATAAGTCGCGATACAGGTTCAATCGGACTAGAAATAGGCTTAGCATAAGCCATGTTTGTTCGATGAAGTAAGTCACGAATATACCTGCCTTGAGATTAAATGATCCCATTTGATGTTGGAGAGACTTCAATACCAAGAAAATAATTTAAGGAACCAAGATCTTTGAGAGAGAATTGCTGATCAAGAGTGTGAATAAACGTAGTGATGAAATCACTATCACTACCAGTTATAATAATGTCATCTACATAGACAAGAACATATGTTGTATGCTTAGAAGCTTGTTGCACAAAAAGAGAAGAGTCAGATAAACAAGAGCGGAAGCCAATGTCGAGGACAAAAACCTTTAACTTATTGAACCAAGCACGTGGTGCTTGTTTGAGGCCATATAAGGCCTTGTTCAATTTGCATACGAAATGTGGCTGATGAGGATCAACGAATCCTTTCGGTTGCTCCATAAACACTTTCTCAGAGAGATCACCATTTAAGAACGCATTGTTGATGTCAAGTTTCCGAACATACCACTTGTTTGTCACAACTAAAGACAAGATTAGTCGAACAATTGTGGGCTTAACGACGGGACTAAAAGTATCAAAGTAATCAACACCCTCCTCTTGGTGTAAACCTTTAGCTACAACACGAGCTTTGTGATGTTCAATTGATCCATCGACTTTCCTCCTAATCCTGTAGACCCATTTACAACCAATATTGTTAGAATTAGATGGTGGTGGAACTAATGTCCATGTCTTATTTCGCATAAGAGCTAAAAAAATTGTCTGCATAGCATGGTGCCACTTAGGAAATTTGGAGGCTTTATGATAAGTTGTAGGTTCTGGAATGTGATAGGGATCAGGAGGTACAGAATCGCGAGATGTTATAAGAGCTTTTGGTTTTAGGGAATTGGTTTTACTTCAAACAACCATATGATGGCGAGACGTGTCCGAGGGGAGAAATAGGAGGGAGTTGTGGTCGGGTAAGATAAATCAGTAGATGGTGGTAGATGCTCAGGTGGGTCAGTGGATGGTACATACTTTATTTGTGGAGGAGCCGGAGGGGGTACAGTAGAGGGCGTGTTTGTATGATTAGGTTGCTCAGATGAAGGGATAGATGATGCAACTGGAATATTTGATAATGACTTTGGAGCGATAGAGTGTGTAGGAGAATGTGAATGCACTTGTTGAGAAGCTTGATCAAGTAAAGAGAAAGATGTGTTGCTAGAATGAGACGAGGGACAAGAGGATTTTGGGATCGGCAACATGGAGGAATATGGGAAAGTATTTTCATCAAATACAAAGTGGCGAGTAATATAGATTCGAGAGGATGCAACATGATAACAGAGGTAACCTTTGTGATGAGAACTATACCCGATAAAGACACAAGGAAGAGATCGAAAATCAACTTTATGATGATTGTAGGGTCGAAAAAAGGGATAATAAAGGCAACCAAAACTTTTAAGAAAACCATAATCAGGAGAAATTTTGTAAAGGAATTGATATGGCGATTTGTAAGACAAAGAAGAAGATATGGTAATATTGGATAAGTATGTAGCAGTGTAAAAAGCATGCTCCCAAAATTTGAAAGAAAGAAAAGCGTGAGAAAGAAGAGCGAGTCATTTTTCAATTATAATTCGATTTCGGCGTTCCGATGCACCATTTTGTTGAGGTGTATAAGGACAAGAGATACGATGATGAATACCATGATTTTGTAAAAAAGATGATACATTTTGGTACTCACCTCCCCAATCAGTTTGGACTGATTTTATTTTAGTTCCAAACCGCGTTTCAATTAAAGCCTTAAATTGAGTGAAAAGTGGAAAGACTAGTGATTTATGTGACATGAAATATATCAAAATAAATTTGGTGCAATCATCAATGAATAAAACAAAGTTTGAGGATCCATTAATAGAAGAAACGGGTGAAGGTCCCCAAACATCCGAATAAATTAATTGAAAAGGACTACAGCTAGAAATATAAGAATGAGAAAAGGGTAAGCGTCTACTCTTTCCTAGTTGATAAGGTTCGCAAACAGTAGGAAATTCAGAACTAGAAATAGGTAGCCTAAAGTTAGACACAAGCCGCCGAAGTAGAGTTTCATTTGGATGAGCCAGCCGACGGTGCAAACCAACAAGAGAAGTGCGTTCACCAAGAAATACTGAAGGTGGGGAAGATCGAGAATGAGGCGATGCAGGAGGTTGAAGACGATAAAGGTCATCATAAAGTGTTCCTCGAAGCAGTTTCCTGCCCTGCGAATCCTTCACATAACAAACATAAGGATGAAATTCCATGTAGACATTGTTATCACGAGTTAATTTAGCAACACTAAGTAAATTCTTGGAAATTTGTTGGGCTTGGAGAATATTATTAAGATGAATGGGTTGTGTGTGTAGACATAATTAATGATCTAGTATGCGAAATGGGAATTGTTTGCTAAATTTTTTTTTCTTTTTCAAAGGATACGTGATTGGAGGGAGTATTGTGCAGGTTGTGGAAGGAATAGAAGATGTGTATTGTATGTGTTGTATTGGAGAGTAAGGTTTTTCTTTTTTGGTGCTGATTGTTTTAGTGTAGTAGTCAGAAGGAATTTAAAAAAATGTTTTTATTGTTTATGTTGTTTATTGTACGTATGTGTAGTGTGTGTTTAGGATCATTTTTCTTCTTTTTGTTTTTGCTCTATGACCTGTTGTGTAGTATGTAGCAATGGCGGATGCAGGATTTCCATCGAGGGGGTTCAAAAAGATAAGTAAGCACACTATTAGTATCCATATAAGCGGGGTGGACGGGGCGGGTCAAATATAAATGGGTCGGATCAGATATAAGCAAATAAAAAAAATTCAACTCTACCTAAACACAAACAATAAAATCGAGTAAGTATATGTTTGACATAACATTAAAATAAGTATGAGAGAATGTATTTTTTAAAACTATATGGGTCTTGTCTCTGTCATTGTTGTATATAAACGCTATTTAATTTTTGAAACTAACTAAGGAATACTTCTAAATTCAATCATATTGTAGCAATAAAATTCGCGTCGAGAAAATAATTATCAAGATTGAAAAATATCGGAACAATTGCATTTATTTATAAATTTTAAATGATTACTCTTATTTATTTAATCTTACTTATAATTATATTATTCCTTAATCAAATATAAATTAAACGTTTGACTTAAAATGAGTATGAGAGACTGTATTTTTAATTTTAATTATGAAAACAACGTTATAAGATTTACTTAATTTTATAAAAATGGAAAATAAATTTATTTTTTAATATCTAATAAAATAGTATAAATCTCAATAGGTTTTCAAACAAAACAAAATTTTCATTTATTTAGAAAATTAAATGAAAATCGGCTGAAATATGGGGAAAAATGTTGTTACAGGGAGTCGAACCCGCGACCTAGCACTTATATTGCGAATTCTTGAACCCCCTTTACCACTGAACCAATCCCTTAGCTTATGTTCAAGGGGTTCATCACTTGTTATATACATATAAATCGAAAAATTGATCCTATATATACCGTGTAATATTTCCAATTAAGGGGGTTATGAACCCCCTCGGATCCATGTAGATCCGCCCCTGGTATGTAGTATATGGGTGTAGGGGTGAGTTGTGTGTTGTGGGTGTAATGTGAGCAGTGGCAGAGTGTAACACCCCGTATTCGAAACAGACCAAAAATGCAGATCTTTAGAAGTTGCAGGTGCGACTTACGGTCACCATCCACGGACCATAGGTCAGACCACGGCCCGTGCTGGTGGTCCGTGGTTCACCACTGCAACCCCTCCCCAAACCAGCTCAGAAAATTGGCTAAGTCCCGACTCACGGACAGACCCACAGTCCGTAGATCAGACCACGGTCCGTGGTCTGTGTCCGTGGATCGAGACT
>JAJOOD010002697.1:0-26145 GCA_029582525.1 Solanum tacnaense
CCCCCCACTACCCCACCGCACTACATCAACTTTTTATAAGACTACTTCAATCTGCTCTTCACCACACCCGCTTTGCCTTGTTGCCATCTCTAATATTAGGGACAAATCTAATAAATCATTAAGGTAAAATTATATTGTTATTTAATGTTTACGCATGATGAACACATGACACATGTCTTCATTTACACTTTTATCATCAATTATAGTTAATTAATTCACATTATCACCTTCATTTATAGGGATAAGGCACAAGTAACCCCCCCCACTAGACTATGAACGAAATCCAAGAGATACACCATAACTAAACTAAGATCCTATTACCCCCAACCCCCACCGAACTCATTTTTTTTGTCATTTTATACACCTTTTGGCTTACGTGGCACACTCCGTGACTCCTTAAGGTGCGTGGGAGATGTTTTGAGTCCACGTAAGCAAAAAAGGTGTACAAACTTATTTTAAAAATTGGGTTCAGGGGTTAATAGGACCTTAGTTTAGTTAAGGTGTGTCTCTGGAATTTCGATCATAGTCTAGCGGTGTACTTGTGCCTTATCCCTAATTTATAACTTAAATGTAGTTAACTAGTATAATTTTTTGTGTAAATATCAAATATACTTAGATATAGTATTCACTAATCAGTGAAGCGCTAACAAAGTTGTCCGGGAAAGCATCTGACGAAGCAAGAAGTCCTTGAACTCTCCTTGGGCCTGTTAATCGGCTTGGAGTTCCATACAACCTATATCCTCCACACTTAATCAGCATTTGATAGATTATCCAACCCCGAGCAATCTTAGTTATTGGTGGGGGTTCGGTTCGTTAGCGGGTATTTGTTTAGTCATTCAGATAGTGACTGGCATTTTTTTAGCTATGCATTACACACCTCATGTGGATCTAGCTCGGAGGGACGATCAAGAAAGTGTTGAGACCCAAGGAACTGTTGACTATTGATGATGCCAGTGTACTCCCCCACATGCAGGACATGAAGGTGTATATGACACTCAATGGCCAACGGTCCGTTGCCGATTTTAAATCAAAAGAGAAAGAATTACGTTTCTTTTGAGATCGTAATCGTACCAACGGACGTTCTTGGTCGAATGCTCCATCCGCCGGAAGGCGAGATAGGACTTTCATTGCCCATTGGTGGACGAGCACGACTGAAGTGGCTATACATACAAATCTATTTACGGATCTATATGCTTCGATTGGAACTGGAAGTTCCAGAACAGGTGGCTGGTATACCACAATAATCAAACTTCCTTTTATTTTTTTTATTCGGATCGGATTTATGTTGGCTTCGTTGGGAGGCTCGCGTAGTTTGTTACGTCAGCTCCAAAAGGATAAGTTGCGTTGGAATTGATAAAGCTATCCTATCTTTAAAACCGACACCGAAGGAGTTGAACGTAGTGAAAAGAGTCATTTCTTTGATGAAAGACGCCACAAAGCTAGTATAGTTATCGCACACCTGATCTTCTTTCTGATAGGAATGATCACCTTCTAAACAAAATAGGAGTGAGAATTCCCCAACGAACGGAATAAATGAGTGAACAAGCACCGAAAGGTGTGCGTTAGTGAAACGAATAGCTCAGTCCTAGCGGACAGGACAAAACTTCCCTTGGAGAAAGCCAGCCTGAGGGAACTGGATTGGTCATTCCACCATCACTCGATTATAGAGGGTTGGAGCCCTCTCTCTGTAAGCCCTTACATACTTTTAAAAAAGGGTAAAGCCAACAGACATATAAAAACTGGTGCTATTGCGGCTACACCTCCCGATTTGTCAGGTATACTACGAAGAATGGCATGGATCGGTAGGAAATACCATTCTGGCACAATATGAGGCGGGGTGGACATCGGATTAGCAGGTATATAATTGTCGGGATGCCCCAAAACATTAGGAGCATAAAAAATCCAAATGGAAAAAAAGATAGCAAAAGCTACCCAACCTACTAGATCCTTTACATAAAAATAAGGGTAAGAAGCAATTTTATCCATCTCTGAATGTAAATCCATTGATTTCTGCTTTGTTATTCCCATCATCCGGTAACCACAGGATGATCCACAAGAAAGGTGGCAGGATTTGAACCTATGGCCGGCCTGCCCCTGACCTGCTGGGTTGGGTGGCCGGGTTAGCACCCCTCGTCGCCTCTGTACCCGAAACAGATGCGCTGCGCTACCGAGCGTGGCTGATGCTCTTTGCCTCTTACTAGTAAAGGGAAAAGCCCTATATATCTTATTAGTCAAGCCTAAAGGCCCTTTACTAATATAATAGAAGGTAAGACCGGCTTTCGCGCGGACTAGTAGCAACCGATTCTAGTAAATAAGATATTGTTTCATAGAATTGGTTGTTCTTTCTCTCTCCTTTCTTCTAGAGGAATTGAGTCGTTCATTTCGGTCTAACTTCGTTACTGTACCCGGGTCTCACTCCGACAGCGTACTATCCTAGACCTCTGTCTATCCCGACATTGATAGAAATTCATAGTTAGGTTAGCCAGCCCGGTATACAGACCGTTTTTCACGTTTAATTTATCTATTTATCTAAATTAAATAGTTTCATTTGATTTGTTCACTAAAATATTAGTGTTAATAACAAATTTTAAATCCAATAAATTAAATAGGTTGTGATAGACTCTTTCAAATTTAAATTTTGATTTTGTATCTTCATTTTTAGATAAGGTTAAATATGGATGTCAAATGAGCGAATTGAGTTGACATTGGAGATAGTAAAAGGAATACTTTCAAAAATAGCATACATTAGGAACTCTATAGCTATATTTTGCTTAATGGATTGAAATAGAAATCGGGTTGGGTCATGACCGTACAAGTTCACTTTGGGCTCAAATGGGTTTAAAATCGGTTGGGTTATGACCCGTCTAATTTGACCCGCTTAATTTCAATAATTTTAAAATATTATTATTTAACTTTTATAACCATAATTTGAATTTCAACTCAAGAAAATAAAACAAAAAGTTACAAATAAAGAGTTTTTAAACGGGTTGAAATTGGAGATTAAATTGAACTCAATTGAAGATTATCTTAAAGTGCATTAAGACTTGAATGAGTTGAGATTGAACTCAATTCAAATTATCTTGAGCTCAACCCATAAATTCTAGACAGATTAAGCGGGTTACCTCTATTTGGGCTCATTTGAACACCCTAGGAGAAATTTCATAAATAGCCACTAAATTAAACTTAATTAGGCTCCACAGCTATAGTTTGCTAATTACGAATCATAGCTACATCTTAGAGGGAGGAGAGAGGCAGGCAAGATTTGGATATGTAGGAGAGAGGTGATCGAGATTGGAGACGGAGAAGAGAGACGAGCGAGAAAGGGCAAAAAGTGGAGAGATGTGAATTGTATTTGTATATCTGTCAGATAATTGTATATATGTAACTGGTATACATATGTATCAATGATTGTCTTTATATGTCTGCACATTTGTATATATATAATTAGTATGTATATGTATCAATGAATACAATAGTATTAACGAAATAGAATTTGTATCAATGAATAAATTGTATACAATCACATCAATTCGTATTTGTATATGTATAATTTATTGTCTTAATTTGTAACACTGTTTGTATCAACGAATACATGTGTATTTGTATTTGTATCACTAAAGAGATATGTATAGTTGACACTTATAATTTGTATTTGTATAATTGATTATTATCATTTATATTTGTATAAGTGACTCTTACATTTGTATTTGTATAATTTTTAGTTGTATAAGTGAGAAAAAATGGACAGAAAGGAGCGAGAGAGAGATTGGGAAGATAGTTTGTATTTGTATAATTGACTGTTATCATTTGTATTTGTATAAACGATTGTTAACATTTGTACTTGCAAAATATGTATTTGTATAAGCACATGGGCGAAGTCACCTTAGGCGAATGGTTATCTAGTGCACAGCCTTTGCAGAATATTATGTGGTTTACAGAAGTTAAATATATAGATATTATGAGTGTATATTTATTTTTTCACACTCTTAACGCAACTAAGAAAAAAATTGGCACACCCTTCACCAAATTCATTGCTCTGCCACTATATAAGCGAGAGAGACTGGACAAAAAGAAGTGAGAGAGAGACTAGGCAAGGTGAGGAGAGAGGCAATGGAGAGATGACTGAAAAATAGGAAAGAGGCGAGCGAGATTCTAGAGAGAGGATAGAGAGAGAAAAAGGGTGACGTAAATACGGTTAAAGGTTAGTCACGAATGATAACAAACTATAGCTATGTTAAGTAATTAATGTTAATAAGTCTCACATTAGTTGAGGGATGAGAATGTGGTATCCTTATGTGGACTTGGACAAACCTCCCTCATGAGCTAGCCTTTGGGGTTGAGTTAAGCCCAAGCGTCATATCTTCACAATTAACGAATATATGTTTTCTTATCCACGTAATTTCTCCGTAAATAAATTTAAGGCATCATATATTTTGTTTTATAACAAAGTGTTTATTGCTGGAGTGTGGAGGGTAGCTTAGTCATTCAACAATCGATACTTGATTTGAATTGCTTTTTGGAACGAAAACCAATCCATTTCAAACCTCATATATAAGTACCCTCTCTCTCAAATTTCCCTCTTTCCATTCCACCCCCCCCCCCCTAAATATGTCTATTTAAATTAATCTGCCCGATGATTCACAAACAATGGTGTTACATTGAAATGAATTACCTCCAATGAAATGAATTACATTGTTTATCGGTACCTCGATGAATCAGGTACTTCATTTTTCTCTTTCAGAACATGTTCCTTTGTATATATTTTAGGTTCAAATCATAATTTAGGTTCTACTTATGATCAGTAATTGTTGATTTGTTGTCTGGAAATTTGAATCACTATTTAGATAAGTTCTTTTTAATTGATTTGATATGCTTTACTTGAGGTGAAAGTGTGTTTGGAAATAGTTTCTCTATTGGAGGTAAGGCTTGTGTACACACTGGGTATGTTGTTGTTGTTAAATCCTGCAAAGTAAACATTTTCCTATAACAACCTCTAAGGAGACAGGAAATTAAGACTAGTGGATGAATTGTGGCCGTTAGACCAGAGTGTGATTAACAAGACCCATGGCCGTTGTTGGGTCACAGCTCCGATTGTGGTGCCTTCGATAGTCTAATAGCTATTTGATAAACTATTCAAAACTTTTTTTTTGTTGTTTGGCATTACCCAGCTCTATTTTTCGAAGCTAAGCAAGGCTCCCATGGCTGTTGGGTTCAGAGCTATAAAAATCACTAGAAATCTTCTCTAGCAGTGGAACCTATAGAATTTATAAAAGGGAAAAGGGTATGATATACTCTTACTTTTCGATTTAGAGCTGATATATCCTCATTATAAAAGTGGTTCACATATATTTTAACAGTTGCAAAAAAAGTTCTAGTGCATAAGTATTTTCTTAGCTAAGGATGTATCGGAAACAACCTTTCTACCTAAACAGTAAGTGTTAAGGATGCCAATAACTTGTCATCACTTAGTTTATAGGGGGTTCATATAAATTAATTAATAAATTTTGAATTGAGTAAATTGAATGTGTTGTGGTATATTACCAAAATTTTAAGCATCTTATTAAAATTTTGAATATGTCTCTCCATTTTTTATAGGATTAAATATATTTAACTATTCCTCTGTTCAGCATAGTATTTGTTTTAACCAAGTGTTTTTGTTTAAAAAATTAATTTTTTTGGCTGGAGCTTGGAGGGTACATTAGTCATTCAACAGTCAACACTTCATTCGAAATGCCTTTGGGAACAAAACATTTCTAATTCTAATGTCTCAATTATAAATGTCGTGTCTCCAAAAAATCCACTTTACATTATTCCCCCTCTCTATATATCATAGGTAGTAGTAGCCTAGCCTATAAATTTGTTTACCTAACACCGCCGCCGATTGACAAACAATGGCCTCTTTAACCTCCGACTTCTAGAATTGCATTGTTTTTCGGTACCTCCAGGAATTAGGTAATTCAATTTTCATCTTCAGAACATATACAATCTCTTAGGGTTCAAATCATAATTTGTGGTCTTCTTAATCCTTAAAGTGTTTTATATGGCGAATTATTTTTTTGAATCATTGTTAGAAGAGTTTAGTTGCTTTGGTATGCTTTACTTGAGGCGAGGGTGTGTTTGGAAACATCATCCTTTACTTGCACAAGGTAGGAGTAAGGTTTGCGTACACATACCCCTTTGGTATGTTGTTGTTAGACGATTTAAATTTTGTGATATCAACATTTTATTGTAACCATTCTTTCGAGCCAATGGTCTTTTGGAAATAGCTCTCTACCTCAAAGGTAGGGTAAGATCTGCAACATCCTACCCTCCCCATATCCCACTTGTGGGATTACATTGAGTATGTTGTTGTTGTTGTTGTTGTATTCTAGTGCATAAACGTTGTTTAAAATAAAATTGACTTCATTTCGTAGTGATTAGGAATGATTGGGCAATTTGCATTAGCATAAAATGTCATGTCTTTATACTGCTTTGACAAGCAAGATAAGGTTTTCCTATATTTTCTTATTTTTTCTGTTAATGAAAAATAAAATAAACGTGAGACTGAATATTATTAAGATATAGAGCATGTTTGGCCAAGCTGCTTCTTTTGTCAAAACAACATTTACATAAAAGACACTTTTTGAGGGAAACTATTTGTGTTTTGTGTTGTTTTTGCTCAAAAGTACCTTCTTTTTTTGCCAAACATCTCAAATGTAAAGGATTGTCTTGTATGTGCTTTTAACCTCCAAGAAGCCTGGCCAAATAGGCTATTAGAAACGTAAGAATTCCTATTATTTTAAGCTTCCCCATATTTCATAAAAATTTCATTGATTAAGCATAGATGGAATAAAAAATTTGAAGGGAATATGTTTCAATGATTAAAATGAATGACTAGTAACATAGAAATTGGTTGGAGGCAGTACATGTTGTTCATCCTGTATTCCTAAGATACTTAGAACAAAAACTTTGGAGAGCTTGGTAAGAAACAACAAAGTTTAAAGAGTATTTTCAAAACTAGAAAATTAAAACCAGTAAAGAAAATAAAATCAGAAACAAATTAGCAACAATATACAAAATACTTTTCTAAAAGAAGAAATGCGAGCCCACCGAAAGCACAGTGTCCCTTTAAGGAAATTATTCCCCTCAAGTACCCGAGGTTAATGCAATATATCCTCTTAGGATAGAATGATCTTACTCACTAGTGTATCGGTACTTATAACAACAGTGTCAGCGAACCACTCAACGATAGTCATGTACACCTAGAATACTAGATTTAGTAATAGAAGAAGAAGTCTAGAAAATTGGTTCTCTTAAAATGAGAGGAAATCCCTCTATTTATAGACAACAAATGGTAGTGTGAAAAAGTGTTTATTGTGCCTTAAGGGAAAGTTCATAAACCTTTGGAAAAGTCACAATCTTTCAGAAAGGACAACCTTTCTAAAAGTCACAACTTTTCATAGAAGTCACAACTTTTCATTAAAGTTACAACTCTTCATAAAATTCACAACTCTTCATTTTTCATTCACACCTTTTTAAAACCCAACAATTCCCCGCATGAATGGGGAATGTCTCTAAGACAAAGAAACGGACAAGTGTGTATACTATACAAGCAACAATTAAATGCATCTGGGTAAGTAGGTTTCCATTTGAACTTTCCGTAGTGAACATATGTCGTATATACTCGGTCAATCGGTAGATGCGATATCCTTAAAACCGTCGAACTTTGGTGTATACCTAGACAACCATATGTCACACAATCAACCCTTTACCGTTTATGGTACCTCCTGGTTTTATGAGTGTATCGACAATACGCTTTTTATAATCATTCTCTTTGAAGAAGCTTCCACTTCACACTCATATAGGTGATTTATAACACGTGTTATTGCGTAGATACACTATTTGGTCAAATCTGCCAAACTTAGCAAATCATTAAAAACTTTAAGCCTTATTGATTCGTTAACAAGCCTTAATGTTTTATCCTTGTTCCTGATCATTGTCTTCACTATGAGAATGGATTTAGTTGGTTGACAATGTTGAAACGTCAGTCACAACTTTGTTTTCTCCTTAAACCTAGCTCTTGGGGATCTCCAGTCAGCTAGGTAGAGTTAACGCTATAATGACTTGTCCTAAGTTGTAAACCCATTCCCTTATATGATCTTTCAACTCTCTCTCTCTCTCTCTCTCTCTCTTTTTGTAGTTAGGGTTTTTTGTAAGTGGATCCGACACATTATACTTTGACTTTACATAGTCAAATGTGATAGTTCCACTAGATAGTAGTTTTCTAACGGTACTATGTATCTGTCTTATATGACGAGACTTTCTGTTATACATCATGCTTCATGCCCTACCTATTGCATCTTTACTATCAAATTGTATGCATACTCATGCCAAAGTTTTGTGCCAAAAAAGAATATCTATCAAGAAATTTTGGAGTCTTTCAAATTATTCACCAGCCTTATCTAGAGCGACAAGCTCAGAGATCATTGTTGAGCTAGAGATGCATTTCAGTTTGGAAGATTTCCAAGAGACTGCTCCTCCACCAAGATTAAATCCATATCCACTAGTGGATTTTACTTTATTTTTTGTGGTGATCCAATTTGCATCACTATATCCTTTCAATACTGCTAGATATTTGTTATAATGCAATGCATAGTTTTGAGTATGTTTTAATTACCGCAAAACTCTTTTGATTGTCATCCAATGAGTTTGATTGGGATTACTCATGAACCAACTCAGTTTACTAATAGCACATGCTATATCTGATCGTGTACACTTCCTGATATACATCATACTTTCCAATATTCTAGCATAATCCAATGGTGAATCATTTTTTCCTTCATTCTTTTGAAGTGCAATGCTCACATTTATTGGAGTCTTGACAATATTAAAATCCAAATATATGAACTAGTCAAGTACCTTTCCAATGTAATGAGGTTGTGACAATGCTAAACCTTACGGAGTTCTAAGGATTCTTATACCTAAGATCGCACCAGCAACTCCAAGAACTTTCATATGAAAGTTGCTTTCTAGCATATGTTTAGTAGCATTTATGTCATAAGTGTGTCTCTAATGATGATCAACATGTCATCAACATATACACAAACAATGACCTTGCGATTTAGAGTGACTTTAATGTAAAAACATTTAAATTCCATCATTCAAATATCCATTTGCCATCATGGTCTGGTCATATTTCGCATGTCGTTGTTTGGGTGTTTGTTTTAGTCCATAAAGTGACTTAACAAGTTCGCACACTTTATTTTCTTTACCAGGAACCACAAAACCCTCGGGTTATTCCATGTAAAATTCATCCTCCAATTCTCCAGTTAAGAAAGTTGTTTTCACATTTATTTGATGAATTTGGAGGTCATATGCCGCAGCTAATGCAATTAACATCAGAATGAATGTAATTCTAGTTACTAGCGAGAATGTGTTGGAAAAATCAAGACCTTTTTGTCTAAAGCCTTTGACAAAAAGTCTTGCTTTGTATTTGTCAGTAGTTCCATCTACTTTCATTTTCCTTCTGAAGATTCACTTTGAACCCACAGGTTTATTTTCTAGGAGGAAGATCAATTAACTTCCAATATGGTTGCTCAAGATTAAGTCAATCTCACTATTGATACCATCTTTCCAAAATGATGAGTCCACATAAGACTGTGTTCTTTCCAAGGACTTTTAGACCCTTCATTAGACTACTCAAGTCTAATTTTACAGTCCACAATTTTAGTTCCTATTTTGATCCTTTTAGGAATAGGAACTTGGACTTTTGCGAGACACCCCTACACTTTGAAATATTTCAAGTTGGATTTCCTTCCTTTCCATTTCTCATATGGAATAGATTGTGTCTTGAACAAGCAAAACTGTTTATTGTTTTTCTTTCTGAACAAAGAAAACTTTTTGTTATTCCCTTTTGCTGTATGATAGCTTCTCCACACAAGTTTTATGGTAAACCTGAACTTATAAGTAATGCATCCATCATTTCCTTCAAAGTTTGATCTTCTTGCAATTCCATTAGATTTAGGTGAATAGGGTAGTAGTTTAATGGGTAATTCCACTTTCCAAACATATTTCTGCAAACAGAGATTTATACTCTCCATCCCTATCACTTCTTATCTTTTTCTCAACTGATCTTCAACTTCAATAGTATATTGCCTAGATGTTTCTATTGCTTCATCCTTATCATTCAACAAATAGACATAACAGTATCTAATGCAATTGTCAATAAAATTTATGACATATTTTTCCCATCACGAGATGGTGTTGACTTCATATCACAAATATTAGTGTAAATCAACTCTAAGGGATTAGAAATTTTTTCAAGTGATTTATAAGAATGCTTAGCATACTTAGATTCAACACAAACTTGACATTTTTATTTATTGCACTCAAAGTTAGACAAAACTTCTAAGTTGATCAGTTTTCCTTACAAGGTTTTGTTATTGACATGTCTCAAGCGTTCATGTCACATACAGTCTTACTCAAGCAAGTAAGAACAAAAAAAATTGAGTTTGAAAAGCTCTCTGTGAGGTAGCTTTTTCTCACAAATATTTTGTTCCTACTTATTACAATTTTGTCTAATACAAACATTGTTTAGAGTTACCACCTTGTCAAATGTCCTTTTCAGAAGGACCTTTTCATAACATTCAATTTGATTGTTATAGAACTACCCATGAACATAGTCTCATCGGGTGCAATAAAGGCAACATAATCTAAATACTTCTTTTACAAAACATGACAAATGACTATTCACCAATATTCATGTCTATACAAATAGTTATGTTTTAATGGATATATCTTTTCATGAAAAATCACAATATTTTAAGTGACACTCTTTCATAGAAGAACACAATTTATTGGAATACGTATAAATATAATTTGGTAGTTTCATATTAGTCATACCATTTACTAGTAAAAGAGAAACTCAACGACCACAATATCAAATATATTCCAATGATTTTGTGGGTCTAGCATAGTACAAAAGTATTATTGAATATCATATCTTGTGCTCCAAATTCAAATTAGACAGTAAGTCTAATTTTATCTTTATCATAATTAAAGAACCCCACATTTTAAATATGATCTCAAAAATATTTTTTAAGACTTTGAAAATAATTTTTCCACATATTTTATCCCATACTATCCAAATGCCATTGGCAGCATGAAACCTCTTTTGAAAATATTATTCTAAAAAAGAATTATTGTGCTTCAATTCCCTTTGACAATCTTTACACAATGTCAAAATTCATTCCATAGAGGCGCCCATTGCAGGCACAAAATCATAGACTTTAGGTCACTGGTCTTTTTTTCCTTGCTATCACAATTAGACACACCAATTAGTATTTAGAATACTAACAATAAAGACCAAAAGTTTTGTACAATTTGTTTCTATTTAACAATGAAGTTTTATATTGTTTAAATCATCAACCGAATGAACATAAAGTTTTTATGACTTCAAATAAGTTTCAAATTCAAACGGAGTAGAAAATCAAAAGTACAACACTGACTTATTAGGTGAATTTTTCATAATCTTCAAACCAATTGCTTAGTCTAATTTATCTAGAGTAGAAAACTACAAATGTTTTTAGTCTCCAAATGTCACTACCCAAGGTAGACCCTAGGTGTAACATGGTGTATAGGACCCCAAGAAGGCCCTACACAAACCACCTAGCATACATAAACAAGATAATCTAAAAGCAAGAGGTTCAAAAGACAATTTCAAAACAACGAGTTTATAAAATTAAGTGGAAGTCTGCATAGTCTCACTAGTCATCTATTACCTTAAGAGTGACCGGGACGTAACCCTGGCATCACATACAAAATCTGAAAGTAAAGACTGAAAGCGATGAAAGGATCGATCCTCGAAACATGAGGACTCACCACTACTAAGTATGATCAAGGTGACTCCTAGCCACGGGGATGCAAACCTGGAGTGTCGAACCATACATTTTTCCTAAAAATATAGGCAAGAGTGTGCGTTAGTATAAAAATGTACCAAGTATGATAGAAATGCATAGAGATATAAATCATGCTAAAATGGACCCTTTTCATATTCATGCAAAGACCAAGTTAAAACCATAAGAAAGAGGATAGAAAATATCATAATAGTCATGTTCAAATGCAAGTAAAACTTCTCTTTTGAACACTTAGGAAAATACTTCTTTAAGTAACCTTAGTTCATCATTATTATGGGAAGTAGCCTTAACCAACATTTAAGACCATGTGAGCTATAACATGTAATCCATTGTCTGCCCCACACCGAAAAGGGGTATCCTTACTTGCCAGGGCAAGAACCTTAGCTTCTAGCTTACGTGGATCCACTAGCTAATGTATATTTGAGGCAATCATCGTCTATCTAAGATAATCTTCCTATGGTGGCACGTAGGTATGAGATAAGGAGATTGCTACTATAAACCCGACCTCTACATACAGGAGAGCTTCCATCGCAATATATTCTCAGTGCTAAGCATTAATCTCACAGAATAGTCATAATTTTTTATTTGACTTATCTTTAATGGAAGGCACTTCAAATAGACAATCCAAGCTAACTTTCTTTAGAATAGCTCCTAAAGTTAATTCTAAGTTAGTTGAGAAACCTTTCAACTCTTAAGAATCCTTATGTGAGAAAATCCTTTCACAATCATGTTTTCATCTGTATATGAGAAATGCTTTCACAACATAACAATAATCACAATATTTATGCTTTACTCTCAAAGCAACTTAAATCATGTTCTTTCTCAATAACATTTATTATTTACTCAAAGAAAATCTAAAATCAATTTCATAAGAACATGCATATCTTCATAAACTCATCTTTCATGATTCAAAACCCACATTATATCATCATAGCTTATAAAGCATGGTTTAAGCATGGGTTAATGAGGAATCATCTTAAAAACATGAAATTATCTCAATTAATGGATAATTATTCATAAAACAATCAATTGAATCAACATTGTAAAGAACCCATGACATAGAAGAAAATCTTAACTTCAATTGGAGATTTCTAACTTCAAAATTGAGAAATTTAGGAACTCTATGGAGGAAAGAGCTCCATAGATGAAGACTATCATACCTTGATGCCAAAATCTTGAAATCAATGGGGGATTAGGAGACTTGATCTTGACACCCTCGCTTTCTTCTCCGAACTTCTAGAGAGAGAAATATTTGGAGAGGATGAACTTATTTTTCTTTTGGCAATTTGAGAGAATGAATTAAATTGGGTGATTTTGGGGTTAAAAAACTTTATATATGGCTTTGGGTTAAGGGTAAAACGACATGGTATTCAACTAAAATAATCTAGAAAAGAAGTAAAAGATCCTGACTTAAAACTAACACGACCATTTCATGGTGGCCTTCGCGGCCCGTCAAGGACTCCATGAGCCATTATGGCCATCGTGGTCCTTGACCAGTGGCTAGGGGAAGGATCCCTTCCTGGTAGGTCACTTGAATACAACCACCACGGCCCGTCAGCCTCACCACAGGCAGTCTATGTCTTCGTGGGAGGGACGCTGGCCATGGTAGTTTCTGGCAAGTCCTCATGATCCCCATAACGAGCAGTGGTCCCTTTCATGGCTCGTCAAGGGCTCCTTGAAGGATCCCATGGCCCAATTTTGGGCTGGTGATTTGCCTGCTTTGACCCTTTTCTAGTTTTCTCGATTTCGAGGTATTACACCAAAAAATCAGACAAAATCAAATTTCACATTGAGTACAAAACTACAAAAGATTTTTTTAGTCTCCAAATAGAATAAAACATATTCTTAGATTATCACATAGATATGGTTTTCTTTTCAAATATCCTTCCAACTAAAACATTTTGACACAATTTCTTATCACACTAAAATATGTATATCTCATTCTGCAAACTAAAGAATTTTAAAGGCAACATTGTTGCCACAGAAAATGCAATCAATGTCAAATAATATGATAAATGTCAAAAGAGTTAACTTTTAGAAACTATTTTCCTCCTTAGATAAATAATATGAAGTTTACATGGTGTAATCTTTAACTAGAATACCACCAATTCTTTTGGTTCATTATCACATCGATCTTGCTAAACATGGCACTCAATTCTGGAGAAGTAATGCATTAATCTTCTGCTTTCATGATTTGTTTCCCTCAATAAGTAGACCACAAGAAATACCAACATTATAATACTTTCCTTAAGATTATTGTTCATCCTACATTCCTAAGATACTTAGAACAAAAACTTTGCATAACTTGGTAAGAAACAACAAAAATTAACGAGTATTTTCAAAACTAGGAAATTAAAACCAATAGAGAAAATAAAATCAAAAACAATTAGAAACAATATACAAAATATTTTTCTCAAAGAAGAAAATCGAGCCCACTGACTGTACAATGGCCCCTTAAGGAAATTATTCCCCTCAAGTACCTGAGGTTAATGGAATATATCCTCTCAGAATAGAATGATCTTACTCACTTGTGTATCGGTACCTATAACCACAGTGGCAGCGAACCACTCAACAATAGTCAAGTACACTTAGAATACTAGATTTAGTAGTAGAAGAAGAAGTCAAGAAAATTGATTCTCTTAAAATGAGAGGAAATTCCTCTATTTATAGACAACAAAGGGTAGTGTGAAAAAAGTGCTTATTGTGCTATACGGGAAAGGTCATGAACCTTTGGAAAAGTCACAATCTTTCGGAAAGGTCACAACCTTTCATAAAAGTTCCAACTTTTCATAGAAGTCACAACTCAGCATAAAAGTCGCAACTTTTCGTTGAACTTACAACTCTTCATAAAAGTAACAACTCTTCATTTTTCATTCACACCTTTTTAAAACCCAACAATACATTCCCATTCCAGCTAATTTGTGAGCACTAAGCTGATACTTCTACATATTTCTTTGTTAGTCTTAGGGGTGTCAAATGGGCGGGTTGGGTTAAAATTGGAGATATTAAAATGGGTTGAAATTGAAATCGGGTTGGGTCTTGACCCGCCCAAGTTTAGGTTGGGCTCAAATGGGCTAAAAATGGGTTGGGTCTTGACCCGCTTAATCTCAATAAATTGAACATTGTGATATTTATCTTTTATAATCACAATTTGAATCTCAACTCAATTTTTTTTTTAAAAAAGTAACAAATGGATAGATAAATCCTGAAAGATATTGAATAGATAATAATTAATACCTTCAATATAGGAACATATCTTAATAAAGAGTTTTAAAACGGGTTGAAATTGGAGATTGAATTGGACTCAATTGAGGATTCTCTTAAAATGGGTTAGGCGTGAATGAGTTGAGATTGAACCTATTCAAATTATCTTGAGCCCAACCCTTAAAATTCTGGGTGTGTTACCTATGTTTGGGTTCATTTTTGACACCCCTAGTTTGTCTTGTGACACTGAGGTTTGCTTTAGCTGCATGATAGATTTGGAGCCTATGTATAACTGCACAGTCTCAACCACTTTGATGTGTGAAATTCCTAATTGGGATGTAATGGCTTTGGAAGGGAATACATCTGAGGTTTGACCATATCTATAGAAAGTTCTTTTAGTACACCATGATTGTAACACCTCAGTCTTGGAAAGAACTAATTCCAGAAAGAACTAAATTGGAAGGAACTAAATTGAGATTTTCGCAAGTTAGACTTCAATTGTGAGTTTAGGGTCAACTTTAAATGACCATAACTTTCAGCACAGGATGAGTTAGGTGGCCCATGAGATATCAAATGAAAGGCCTTTGAGTCCTCTTTCCAAATCCACCAAGTTTGCTAAATTCCAAGTTTGGATGAGGGAGATATTCCCGTTTGAGTTCAACCTGTCTAGTTAAGGAAATTCATCCGAAATATGGAGAGGTATTTTGGTATTTTCTTTACCCCACTTAGTCCACACGTTTTTACACCCAAATTAAGGGTCAAAGCTGATTAGAATCAGAATATGCTAAATACAAAAAATGTTTGGAAAGCTAGGGCAAAGTTCACGAGGAGAAAAGAGGAATTTCAAGAAGTTCTTAAAGATTTCAAGGAATATCGCCAAGAAATTAGTTCATTCGAGGTATGTAAGTTCTCATAGTGTTGGGTTCGTTCTTCCACATGCCAATCATGTGATGTTTATTTGTAATTTCATTCTTGAGGTTGAATACTTTGAGTTCTTGAGGCTTTGTTCTTCGGTCTTTAACAATGAGGTACTACTAACATTTAAATAAAACTAAATTTTTATCTCTAAGAATGACGTTCCAAATTCTGCCAATAACGGCTATAATCCCATCTGATACGCGCACTGCCGAAATGGTGCGTGAGCCGCCAGCGGAGCTCCCCAGGCCACCGGACAAAGATCAACCGGAGCGCCATGGCAAGAGCACCAAAACCCAACAAACCACGCCCCATAATTCATCCTAGAGCTCCTCTAATTCGCAAAATATTGAAGAGATCAACACTGCGATTTCGGAGAGGGAGCTGGAAGGAACTCGTAAAATCATTTTCCCAGAAGGTAATGCTTCGATTCATGGAAAATCGACATGTGTTATGGAAGCTCCTAATCGCGATCTAGCTTCTACCAAAAATCCAACTGATTCTACCG
This sequence comes from Solanum tacnaense, assembly GCA_029582525.1. Classification (NCBI taxonomy): domain Eukaryota; kingdom Viridiplantae; phylum Streptophyta; class Magnoliopsida; order Solanales; family Solanaceae; genus Solanum; species Solanum tacnaense. Next base: position 16,522 of record JAJOOD010002697.1, read on the forward strand.
TCCCAATTGAGAGATCTCGAGAGGCGATTTTGGTGGGAATTGCAAATAAATCGCCAGAAGTGAGCCCACAAATTTGAAGCTCTTCGAGTCGAGTTCTTGAAGATTCAATTACTGGGGATTCCTCCCCACAACTGGAAGATCATCGCACTGAATTTTCAAGTGAATTGGACGGTGGAATCATCGGCGGTGCAGATTTCGGTGAAACTAGAGGTCAACTCGCCGAAGTTCATGGAATTTCAATTAGAGGGACTAATTCCCCTCCCCTAGGCATCCATTTGTCAGAAATATCCAATAATATCAATGGAGAAATTATCAGAAGCACCAATCCAAGGCAATCAACGGATGTTTCAGCTGATGATCCAATGACCTTGAATAGAAGGAAAAATCAGGACACTCAGCACATTGAGGAGAAAGTAGCTGCAATGGAGATACTTAATTTGAGCAAACAACAAGACACAAATCAATCTAAAGAGGCTCAATCTTCAAATTTTTCCTTTGGTATTGCAGGTAATTCTAGGAACTTAACTTCACCTTTTTCATTTGATGCAATGCAGGTTACATCAATACATGACAAAGGAGCTGAGGAATCTGATAAGGATCAACAGAAAAAGGCCAGAGAATCAGGTCAAGGACATCAGATACAAATCACAAAATTACAGGACATACCAGATCATAACAGGATAGCAGAAAAGAACAACGATAATCAGCAACAGAGGAATGGACAACAAAATCAAGGAAAAGCAATGCAATCAGTGCACATACATAATGAAACAAATGGACAAACCAGTGGGAAGGGTGAACTGTCGAAACAGATAGATAACAAAGGAAAGGATAATCAAAAGGACAAAAGTAAGGCCATCACTCAACATGTCTCGACTGAGGCAACTCAAAATGGCAAAGAAAGGGCCAACATACATTATCAGCAAAACTTTTCGAGGATTTCCAACAATTACGCAAGGTATGATCCTAATCTACAGAAAAATAAGAGTGCTGAAAGTCAGGATAATTATGCTAATAATCAAGGTAAAGAAGGACAACAAAACAATCAGCATCATTCTCAAGCTCCTAATAAGACTAAACAGGACAATATCCCTGAACCTGCACCTTTTACTATAATTCAATCGTTTGCTGCTAAACATGGATATAATCAGTCTAAGGATGAAATCCCTATTGAATTGGATAGTCCAATTCACACCAATAGACAAGGGTTGCCTGCTGTGTTATTAGAAGAAAATGATTACAATATCAAGTTGGCCGAAAGTTGCAAGTACACTTTAGTGGGCAAATTTACCAACACCATGCCCAAAATGGAGGTGATTAGGAGAAGCTTCATTCTTCAGACTCAACTTTCTGGGGGGGGTGAAAATAGCACACTATAACTCTCGACATGTTTACATCGATTTGGACAATGAGTTTGATTATGTTACGGTCTGGACTAAACAAAGAATGAGCATAGATGGCCAATTAATGAGAATACAAACTTGGACTCCTAAATTTACCCCAGAGGAAGAAACCCCTATAGTTCCTATATGGGTAGCACTGCTTGAACTCCCATGGCACTGTTATAACAAAGTTCTCTTGACGACTATTTTAAGTTCCATTGGTAAAGTGTTGTACTTTGATTCTCCCACCTCCCAAAATACTAGAGGCAGCATGGCTAGAGTGAAGATCCAAATCGATCTCACCAAACCAAAGCCACCTCATGTTTGGGTGGGATTCAAGAATTCAGACCCCAATAAAGGAAGGTGGCAAAAGGTGCAATATGAGGGTATCCCATATTACTGCATATACTGTAAACATCAACGGCATATGGATAATGTGTGTACTATCAAAAGAAGAGATGAGGATTTCAAAGAGAGGAGAAAAATGGAAGCTAAAAAACAAAATAGGCCTAAGGGTGACCAAGAGAAAGGAGGTACTAAGGTTATACAGGTACAAGACAAGGACAAAACATAGACAAATACTAAGGCACAAGGTCAGCAACACTTAGTTCAGAAGAGGGGCAATAAACCAGATGAGAACCAAGAACAAAACCAAGGAAAGACTCAGCATACAAATAAAAAATAGGCAGCTGCTACTAACCTGCAGACATACCAAGAGCATGAAAAAGTAGACCAAGAAGAGCACTGGCAGATTCAGAAGAGGAAACATAACAAAAATCAGGAACAGACTCACCCCAAGACTGCATGGAGACCTATCTCACCTCCACACAAAAGCACCAACGATATTATGCAAAAGGCACCAGAAACATCAGGTACAAGTCCTATTATCTCTATTCATAATAATTACATTGATTTAGAAATGCAGGAACTACAAGGTACAGGCAATGTTGAAGAATGCTACAATAATAAAACTTCAGACCGAGGAATGCAATCACCACAAGGGTCGGATAATGATTCACCATCCCTAAACCTTAACAATAAAGTAAGTATGCACAAGGAACAAGCTACAGCAAATAAAAGCACAGGTATTGACTCTGTTATCCCTATAACCCAACCCCCAGTATTAGTTCTTTGAAGACTGTTGTATATGCTGATGAAGCTGAAGGAGGTATAGATGGGGGGTGTAAGGAGAAACCTATTAAATTGCAGGAGGGGTGTCCAAAGGGGGGAATTTGACCCATGTTCTGCATGAGGTTGACCACACTGACCATAGATTGGACTATGAGCCCCTACTACCACTAAATCAAGACAGACCAATCAACATAATCAGAAGAAGCACAATCCAATGCAAGGTGATGATTCTGGTCAGTTTCAGGAAGAAACAGGGTTATAGGATACATAAAATTTAGATCTTTTGCAAGGTGATGGTAATGGTCAGTTTCAAGAAGATACATGGTTACAACCTACAAAAAAATTGGAATCTTTGCAATGTCAGAAATCTGGTAATATTCCAACGAGTATTGACAGGGATAATGGTCAGAAATAGTAGGGGTCAAGAGGTAACGATGGTATAAATACTCCTGGCAACAAACAGAATTATGAGGGTAATCGAACAAGTTTAGAGGAACAGCATCAACAGCACAACAAGGAATCTGCAGGGAAATTATCCAATAATAAATCCAGGGGCAGATTGAGCAAGAAAAAAAGAGAGGCAATCAAGAGAAAACGACAGAAAGAGGTTGAAAACCAAGAAAAAAAATAGGCAGTAATCAAATTATGATGTGGTAAATTCAGAGGATGAATTTGATGAGGACACTCAATCCCTCAATGAAAATGATGATGATGAGGAAGGGGATGAAACCAGTGCTCACTTGATCAAGGCTTTTGGGTCTACTTTTCGAAGTGAATTCCAAGCAGAGATTCAAGAAGTGGCAGATCAACAAGGCTTATCTCCAAGGGGTAGAAAACAAGTCAGACAGCTCATCAAATCAGCATCTATCAGCACATTTGCTAAATCTAGCAGACCGAACACTAGGTCCAAAAGCAAAGGTTTTTAATGATTAGTACAATATGTTGGAATGCTAGGAGCATCAACACCCAAGGCTCTTTGGAAACACTCCAAAATCTCAAGAAAATGCATAATCTCTCCATGATAGCTATTCTTGAACCTTTTGCAGACAATTCTCAAATCAACCATCACAAACTTTTATTATATATGGACAATGCTGCTTGTAATCACAATGGTAAAATTTGGCTATTTTGGACCAATGACATAGATGGTGAGGTGCTGGAAGTGCATGATCAACATATCACTTGTTCTATGAAGCATGTTTAGCATAAAGACAAGTTTATGATCTCTTGCATTTATGCCAAATGGAAAGAGCATCTGAGAAGACCTCTTTGGGACAGACTGTTCCAGTTTTCTAATATGGACACCCCTTGGTGCACCATAGGTGACTTCAATGTTATTACATCTAATGAGGAAAAGTATGGAGGTATACCCTACAACATGAACAAAAGCCTTTATTTTATCAGTATTATTGAGGTATATGGACTAGTTGATATTGGGTATACTGGTCAGCATTATACTTGGTGTAATCAGAGAGCAGAAGAGGCTAGAGTGTGGAAAAGGTTGGACAGGGCTATGGTCAATGATAAATGGCTGGAGTTCATGCCCCAAACTACCATTACTCACCTTCCTTATGTTGGTTCTGATCACTGTCCATTACTTATGGAAATGGAAGTTAGACTGGAGCACAAAATCAAATATTTTAAATTCCTGCACTGCTGGACTGAAAATGAGAATTTTTTAGATACAGTTAAAGGCTGCTGGCAGAAGGAAACTTCTGGGAATCCTATGTGGAGATTACATCAGAAGATGAAAATTCTAGCTTCCACTTTGAGTACTTGGTCCAAAAAGGAATATGGCAATATATTCTCTAGTGTTGTTAATTTTGAGGAACAAGTCAAAGTTGCAGAAGAAGATGTTATACAACACAATACTGAAGAAAATAGAACCAAACTTCATCTTATCAATGCTCAATACATCAAGTACCTTAAACTGGAAGCTTCCATCCTCAAGCAGAAAACTCAACTCCAATGGTTCAAGGAAGGAGATACTAATTCTAAATATTTCCATTCCATAATGAGGGGTAGGAGGAGAAAGTTGTTCATCCACAAAATTTGTAATGCTGAAGATACCTGGGTACAAGGAGATGAAAACATTGCTAAGGAAGCTTGTGATTACTTCCAAAACATGTTTTCAGGCCATGAAAACAGGATCAGGGAAGAAATTCTTAATTGCATTCCTAGAATGGTAACACCAAAACAAAATCAGACACTCCAGCAAATGCCTAATCTGGAAGAATTGACTCAAGTGGTGTTTTCCATGAACCCCAATTCTACAGCTGGCCCGGATGGTTTTGGAGGAAAATTCTATCAACATTGTTGGGAAATTATCAAAGATGATGTTTTGTGTGCTGTCCAGTATTTCTTCTGTGGATATACTATGCCTAAGTTCATGTCACATGCTTGCCTGGTATTACTTCCTAAAGTTGAGCATCCCAACAAGTTCACTGAGTTCAGACCCATCAGCTTGAGTAATTTCTCCAATAAAATTATTTCCAAGCTGTTATGTCTCAGATTAGCCCCTATTCTACCTCAGTTTATTTCTGAAAACCAATCTGGTTTTGTTAAGGGTAGGAGCATATCTGAGAATATTATGCTTGCTCAGGAAATCACTCATGGTATTAAAAAACCCAATGAAGGTGACAATGTGGTAATTAAACTAGATATGACCAAGGCATATGATAGAGTGTCTTGGTCATATACTTGTCTAGTTCTGAGAAGAATGAGTTTTGGAGAGATGTTTATTGATCTAATATGGAAAACTATGAGCAATAATTGGTATTTTGTGATCATTAATGGTGCTAGACATGGATTCTTTCATTCCACTAGAGGTCTCAAACTGGGGGATCCTTTATCCCCGTCCCTATTTATTTTAGGGGCTGAGGTACTTTCCAGGATGTTCAACATGCTTCACCACCATCAAAGTTACAGAAATTTTCAAATGGAGATCAGGGGACCTCAAATTAATCATCTAAGTTTTGCAGATGACATCATCATTTTCTCCTCCACTACCAGGGATACCCTCCAGATGATCATGAAGACTCTTTCCACCTATGAGACAGTGTCTGACCAGCTCATAAACAAGGAAAAGAGTCATTTCATGGTTCCAGAGAATACTCCTCAAGATAACAGTGCAATGATCAGAGAAGTCACTTGTTTTAATCAGAAAGCCAGTCCTATTACTTACCTTGGCTGTCCTTTATACATTGGAGGGCAGAGAATTATTTACTATTCTGATTTAGTGGCTAAAATTACAAGAAAAATTTCTGGATGGCAATCTAGAATGTTAAGCTTTGGGGGCAAAGTTACTTTGGTGAAACATGTTCTCCAATCAATCCCTATTCATACAATGTCATCTACTTCTCCTCCTAAAACAACTATCATATATATGAAGAGAGCTATTGCTGATTTCTTTTGGGGGTGGGATAAGGAAAAAAGGAAATATCATTGGGCTTCTTGGGATAAATTGAGTTTACCTTATGATGAAGGAGGCATTGGAGTAAGAAAACTTGAAGATGTTTGCACCTCTCTTCAATTCAAGCAATGGTGGACTTTCAGAACTAAACAAACCTTATGGGGGCAATTTCTGAGGGCTAAATATTGCCAAAGGGCTCACCCTGTGGCCAAAAAACTTCATTACAGGGCAATCTTTGATCTGGAATTTTATGTCGAAAAATAAAGGCATTACCGAGGCTCAAATCAAATGGAAAATCAATTCCGGTAATAGCTCCTTTTGGTGGGATGATTGGTTGGGAGAGGGTCCTTTAGCCTCACATTGCACTCATATTACTAGTCTTAACACCACCACAATCTCTCAATTTCTAGTAGGTGGAAACTGGAATGAGACTATGGTGAGACAATGGGTGCCCCCTCTTTTGGTTCCTAAAATCTTGAGTATTCCCATTCAATACCAAGAACAGGTCCCAGATGAGGCAATCTGGAAACTTACTGTTGATGGCTTGTTTTCTTGCTCCTCAGCTTGGGAACTTATTAGACATAAAGGCAATAAGAACATCATCAACAAAGACATCTGGCATAGACACCTTCCATTCAAGATATCATTTGTAGTTTGGAGGGCCTTGAGGAGCAAACTTCCCACTAATGAGAAGCTTATCAGCTTTGGAAAGGAAGCCGCTCACTGCTCCTGTTGTTACAGACCAGGAGAAGACAATATAGACCACATTTTTATATCTGGCCACTTTGCCAACAATATATGGAGTTTCTTCTCTGCAGCTTCAGGTATACATCATGATCACATCCCTATAAACATGCTGCTGCTGCGATGGTGGAGACAGGAACACAAAAGTGAAGTACAGAACTTGTTGAACCAGTTATTTCCTTTGATCATTATCTGGAACCTCTGGAAAAATAGGTGTGCTGCAAAATATGTTGCAAAATAGTCCAACACAACTAGAGTCAAGTTTTTAAATCTTAAAGACAATACTCACTTACTCAACACAGCATTTCCCTATATCCAATGGGCCAATAATTGGAATGATCTATTCAAAATGGTGGAGAAATGCAGACAGGAGACTTTGGTTAGAATTGTGAAATGGGAGAAACCTAGTCAACCTTTGCTTAAACTTAATATGGATGGTAGTGCACTTAGCAACCCTAGAAAGATTGGTGGAGGGGGAATATTGAGAGACCATCAGGGGAGGATGATTTATGCATTTGCTATTCCTCTAGGAACAGGTACCAACAACCAAGTTGAACTCCAAGCTGCTAGCCATGGTCTGTACTGGTGCATCCAACATGGCTATAAGAAAATACACTTAGAAGTTGACTCTGATTTAGTCATTAAGTGGCTTTCAAAATAGATCACACTCCCCTGGAACCTACAGCAATACATCAGAGACCTACAAAACCTTGTCCAACAATTGGAGCAGTTCAAATGCACACACACCTACAGAGAAGCAAACAACACTGCTGATCATCTATCCAAATTTAGCCATACTTCAGACATCATCCAGCATTTCTACATCAAGGAACAGTTGCCTATACTAGCAAAGGGAAGTTTCATTCTGGAAAAACTAGACATGTCAACCTTCAGAAGAAAGAGACTGAAAAGAATTAAGAACCCTCCCTGATCTTGAACCTGTTCTACTGGGATTTCCTGTTTAGGTTTTCATTTTTCTAGGTTTTATTCTTGTCTTACTTTTGTAAGGGGAGAGTCTCCCTTGTTTTATTCTTGTCTTACGTATGTAAGGGGAGAGTCTCCCTTATTTATGGTTCCTAGATTCTTTGTATCGAGAGGAGTCCTCTCTTTTTGGTGCGTAGATTTTAGGATTCATCTTTCTAGTATGGGGATGAGTGGACTTTGCTAAGTAGGAAGGAATATTTTGAACCACCATAAGACCGGAGGTAAGGTTTACGTCCCCCTCCTTGTACTGTGTTTGTTTTATTTATGATAAGGCCTGGGGGTGTTGCTAAGCCCCTGACCCCCTCAAGGGTCGTTTTAAAAATAAAAAAAAAACAATGAAGTTTCGATGAGTTCTTGAGATGAGGGTATTGCATTTGATTATTGTTCTTGAGTAATTTTGAGTGGATTTCGTTGTAAATATGTTGGGTCTAAGAATCCAAAAGAGTTTAAGGGAAATCATTCGATTCTAGGGGAGTTAGACATGAAATTGGAGCAAGAAAATTCATCAAAATATTGGCATAGGGGTGTAGTGTCGCGCCACTAAGTGCGCCCCAAACCACCTTCAGTAGTGTAAGGGTTCGCGCTCCATGCCACTTAGAGCGCTAGGGTCGCCTGGTTCCCTACCCTTTGGGCCTTCTTTCCATGTGAGTTCCCTCTAATCGTACCTATGTTTTCTACTTGATATCCACACTTAAAATGTTCATTAATTCATCAGAGAGCATGCATATCCAAGTCATAATTCTTGAATCCATAATTCAAATTCAAGATGAGTTAAGAGTAAAGTTTGAGGAAGTTCTTTGAGACATTTTGAGAAGTCTTTTACAATGTTTTACAACTTGTTTTAAGACTTGAGTACTTGAGTATGAGGATGAGGAGAGTTGAGTTTAATTTTTCAAAAATGAATATATGGGAACTAAGCATTCTATTCCCAATAGTAAATACTTTTACATTTAAAATGTGAGGAAACCTTGATTTCCAAATGAGTTCATGAGGAATTTTTTAGCACTATCTCTTTTAAGAGAATATTTTGAGTATTAATCTCAAAGTTGAGGATGAGGAAATGTTTTTAAACATATGAGAATGATTTATATTTTTTAGAGTAGTACTGAGCACCGATATGGGAACGAGTTCAGACAAATCAAAGTCCTCATAAACCATGTATGCCAACATGGGTAAAGGGTCATACTTTTTAGATGATTCCTTATTCCTTTTAAGCATAGCTTAGTTTATCCACTTAGTTGAGGATGTCCTATACTCCGGCATGGTATAGGACAGTTCTAGCAACGTGGGTGAAACATTGTATCATAATATAAGTTAGAGTGATGGTTGTCGGTTAGAGAATCTCCCAAATAAAAGTAAAGACTTATTATTGTATTTTTAAATACTTTGAGTTTTCATTTACTGTTTTAAAAGCTTTCTTTATATAGAATCTTTTATTCTTTTTGTTTATATTGAGTTGAGTATCCTTGAACGGGGTTGAGTATTTCTGAGTTTGAGTATTTTGAGTATCTTTAAGTATCCTTGAGTTGAGATGAGGTAAGTATTTGTGAGTCTATTTTAGTAGAGAGAGTTTATCATTATTATGTCATTTATGTTAATCACAAGGACACCATGGTTGACTTAGTTGAACTAGACATGGTGGACTATGATGTTATTCTAGGTATGGACTGGCTTCATGCTTGTTATGCCTCAGTTGATTGTAGAACTCGAGTAGTTAAGTTCCAGTTTCTAATGAGCTTGTTAAAGAGTGGGAAGTAGTTCATCAATGCCTAAGGGTCATTTCATTTCGTACCTTAAGTCTAGAAAGTTGGTTTCCAAGGGGTGCATCTATCACTTAGTCCGAGTTAATGACTCTAGTGTTGAGACACCGTCTATCCAGTCAGTTATAGTTGTGAGTGAGTTTCCTGAGGCTTTCTAGATGACCTTCACAGAGTCCCTCATAAGAGAGAAATAGACTTTGGTATAAATATT
>JAJOOD010002698.1:0-21668 GCA_029582525.1 Solanum tacnaense
TATCCTATCCATAATTGGATTGTTTTATTTATATCTGCTACACAGTCTAAATCTAAAAAATTATGTTGTTCAGTTATTGGTTTAGGTGTCCATTTTTTGTTTAATCTTTTATCCCATATAGTTTTTTCTCTATCATATTGTTCATAGTTTGCATTATAATATTTTAAATTTTTTGGATTTTTTATTCCTGATGTACTAGGTTTTTCATCTGTGTCTTCGTCTCCTGTATTTACTTCTAAATTCTTTGTATTGTCTATGTTTGCTAAAAGTTCCATATATGTTTCGCTTGTTTCTGAATGTTGTTCATCTAGATCATCGTCATTTATTTCATCAATTCTTATTTCAGGTAGATTATCTTGGTTATTTTCTTCTTTTTCTTCTAATTCATCTTCTAATTGCAATTTTTCTTTTAAATTTAATTGTTTCATTTGCTAATTTTGTTTTTTGTTCTTTTTCTTTTTGTTTAATTCATACATTTCTTTTAAGATGCATTTCAAGGGTAGCTTGACTTTGCATTGTAAGATGCATTTCAATGGTAGCTTGACTTTGCATTGTAGGATGCATTTCAAGGGTATCTTGACTTTGTATTGTAAGATGCATTTCAAGGGTAGCTTGACTTTGCATTGTAAGATGCATTTCAAGGGTAGCTTGAGTTAGGTTTAGTCATGGTAGCTTGGGATTGAGGACTCATACTCTCCTAATGATAGCTTAGGTTTGAGAATCATACTTTCCTAAGGATAGCTTGCATTTGTATCATAGCATACTTGTAAGGGTAGCATGACTTAGTTGGTCTAGGACTATTTCATCGTATCTAGGATGGAATACTTGTACCTTTCCTAGAGTAGCTTGGGCTTGCATGTTAGTGTGTCTTCCAAGGTAGTTAGCTTAGCTTGATATAGTCATGTTAGTAAGATGATAGTATGGTCTAGCTTATTAGGGGGTTATTCCTTGGTAGCCTTGAATTGAGAAATAGAGTTCATTCATGGGTTGTGACTTTCCTTGTTCTATATAGAGAAGTACCTTAAATTATTAATGGCAAATAGTCAAGAGGGACTAGTTCCCAACTAGTGAGCATTCATGATAAGAATATATGGGTACTTAGTGTGGGTAGTAGTATGGGATGCTATCCATACATTACACAAGTATGACTTGAGGCTAGTAATGAAGGGTTCTCTTATTTGGGGTAGTTTAGCTTGGATTACTGCCACAGTTGCCTTCCAAGATATGATTGACTAAAGGTCACCCTTGCTTACATGAATTAAGCCAATAGTGAGACCAAAGGAGGGTGAATATGACTAGGATGACTTCAAGGTTATGCTTAGTGTGAAGGGTAGTATGGGATGCATTGCACAAGTGTCTCTTGAGGTTACTTAGGAGTATGGTGCCCTTATAGTAGATAAGTCTTAAAACTTAACGATGCATATAGACTATGATTAAGATGACCAGAAAGGGATGCTTAGCTTGGATGGTATTATAGGATGCTATTCATGCAATGCACAAAGTATGCTTTTGAGGTTACTTGAGAATGGTTCTATTATGGTATAGATGGCTAAGAGTTAAATTATGCTTATATGATGCTTATGTTGGAGAGTTTGCTTATTCATGATTATGATATCATCTCTTATGCTTATGGCTTATGTTTCATGAAGTATTTCATATGATTTTGGATTGTGTCTTATATTGACTAACCCTTGTCTTATGCTCTTATGATTATGCTAGCTAAAATATTTAGTACATTTTGTACTAACGCATACTTTGCCTACATTCTAATCAAATGTAGGGTTTGGAGATTGATTACTACTCTTGGAGATAGGTTTCTAGAAGTTGCAAGGAGTTGAAGATCTTGGTTAGTCCTCATAGCTTCGAGGACAAAACCACCTTTCATTTATGTCTTTTATTTTCATGTTGATACTATTGTATGAATTGTGTCCTAAGAGTTTATTCTAAAGTTGTATTAGATGGTTTGAGACAAAGTATAGAAAGACTTCTGCTTGCTTTTATCAAAAATGACTTCGATCGTAAAAGTTTTAAATTTTCCCGTATTTTCTATTACCTATGTTCATGATATGCTAAGGGCTTGTATGAGACCTCTTCGGGATCAAGTACGCTGTGTTACTTCTGGAGTATACCCCTGGGTCGTAACAACATATACTCTTATAGTATCACTGACGAACAAGAAACCTTAATGATACCAATACAGTATTATATATACAGATTTAGTATCAAGTATTGAAACTATCCATTATCTTAACCCTAATATAGGGGGTTGTTCAAGTGTGAGGGTCCTAAATTTTGGGGTCTCACAATAAAATAATTGTGAATTTGATAATTTTATGTTCTCTTCGACTATATTAAATATGGTTAAAAAAAATACAAAATCTATATATAAATAAACAAAAGTAATTATCTACTTTTTAGCATAAATATTTTAGAACTTTAAATTAAACTACTCAAAATCTTTCTAACAATAAGTAATATTTTTACAATAACATCTAAGATAATATATTGAAAACACATGATTAATATCGATCATAGTGAAAATGTTTATAATAGACTCTCAACTCATAAAACTATATATTTTCTTAATGAGATTATTTTGAATACATTTCAGAAACAGAAAATTCATGAAAGAAAGTTATAACATTCTGTTTAATATAAAAAAAATGGTTACCTCAATAAAAAGGGCTCTTCAGTACGATCCCAAGTCCCAACCGCGTATAAAACGATCAGTACGGACTTGGGTCGTACCGAAGAACCCTTTTTATTGAGGTAAATCAATATAATGTATGGAATACTGCATCCGTTTTAGACAATTAAAGTGAATAATTGTAAGTTGCCTACATAGAATTGCAGGAAGAGAAAGAGGAGATTGGAAGAGATATTTGAATCACATATCAACAATGTATTTGAGAATAAGTATGGAACAAATGAAAAAATTCCAGAGGAGGGAGTTGTGGCATTACAGATTCTATCATTGAAGCACTGGACATGGCAGGCTTTATATATATATATATATATATATATAGTCCTTGCAGGCTTTACCCTTTTCTGATAATTTGGAGCTCTTTTGCTACCAAGAGAATCGGGTGTTCATACCAGATAAGGTTAATATTTTCTTTCAGGACTATCAAATTTTGTTGCTTTTATGTTATAAAAAAATGTTGTGCTTGAATATTTATGTCTTCGGACTTGTAATTGTACCTTGTATGCTTTGATTGAATGAAGTTTCTATCTTATGTTGTTTACAAGTTTCTATCTTATGTTGTTTACGAGCTATGTCCAATCTTGAGTTTCAAAGTAGTTATCGTTGTTCTTGCAGGTGGAGCTTGTTGGAAATATAGCAGCAAAAATATTACGACTTCATCATCACCATCTGATTTCAACTGTCTCTACCAAACCCCTAGTCATCCATCTAGGAGACATTGTTCCTCTGAAAGCTAAGGTAAGTTGGATTAGTACATTTTCTATGACTTTTTCGAGAGATTTCAGCAAAGTTTAAACCATTAAACAATGTCCATAACACTGCATTTTACCATCATTTTTAGGAACTAAGCTTGTAAATATGGAGAACAACTTCCCTCGATAGGGGATTTTATTTTTGACATGAATTCATGTCTGACTAGCACAGGAAGTCACAGATATCATCAGTGTCAACCTAGCTATAATGGATCATTTCTTGGTAGGTATTTTGTGATTTTGATTTTGTTAGCCGCTTTTCCAAGTTCATGAGTACGTGATTAGACTATCTTTGCTTTTGACAACAATTGATGTCTTCTCAGTCGGATGTTGTATTTCGAAATAAAACAATAAATTATTAGAGATACACGCAATGTATTGAAGCAATGGATGGAGGACATGTTTGGTACTGACTTATTATTACCATAGCTAAACAGAAGAAGTGTGATCATTTTTTCTTGAGCCGAGGGTCGATGGTGATGTCTGCATATATTTTACGCTTCCAAGATCATAATTTGTGGATTTACATTGGATATGTTATAATTATTGTTATTTTAGGATGGAAGTATTAATAAGGAGAAATAGTTTATCTTAAAATGACTATGAAACTACAAATACAAGTGTAAACGTGTGGCTGAGGTAATAATAAGTCATGACCAAACATGTCCTCCATCCAATTTCTTTTGTTTCTTCTTTCTCTTCTTTTCTTGTTTTGTGTCTTCCCTTGCTTCAATACATTTCGCATTGTGTGAGCGTATCTCTAATAATTTAGTCTTTTCATCTCGAAATACAACATCCGACTTTGAAGCTTTTAATTGCTGAGGAAAACATAAATAGTCTAATCACACATCCTTATGAACTTGGAAAAGACGTTGATAAAATCAAAATCACAAAAGATAAGCTTCCTTGATATGATGCAATTTAGCAAGGTTGACACCGATGATGTCTTTGAGTTCCTGTGGTAGTCAGACGTGAATTCATGTCAAAAAATAGAATCCCTTATCGAGAAAAGTTGTTCTCCATTTACAATATAAGTTTATAAAACGATATTAGAGTGTAAGTCGTGGACATGGCTCAACTATTTAAACTTCGCGTAGCAAATGTACTCATCAAAATTACCTTAACTTTTGGAGGAATAATGTCTTTGTCACGACCCGATTCCTCGAATCATGATGGCACCTACTATAGCCCACCAGTAGGTAAGCCAACCCGTAATCCGGAACAATAAGTAATGGGTTTGAGGGCAGAAGCTAAACAAGAGTAGGCAAAATTTAAGAGAACAACATAAACAGGCGGAAGCAAACCAAACATATATACAAATAAAGATCCCTCCCAGAACATTGAAGTCACTAGTACAGAGCTACTAACAAAACAAGTACAACTCCCAAAAGTGGACCACAAAGACTGGACTGTCTCGAAAGGTAAAAGACAAGTCTATATACACAGATGGAGACTGAAATAGTACAAAACGCCGTGTGCTCAACCCTGTCTCCAGATCAGACTACACCAACCTGGATCAACGCTGGCCACTGGTACTCGAACCTGCATCACGAAACAGATGCACAACGTAGCATGAGTACCAAAGCAACAAGTACCCAATATGCATCATAGGCCGACTGAACTTGAAAAGTAAAGGCAATATGAAAAGAAGGAATAACACAAACCGAAGTTCAAGAGCGGAAATCTAAGTAACAATGGAATGAACACGAGTGTAGAAAGAACTAACTAAAGTAATCTAGAAGCTAACTACACCTAACTCGACCCCAAAAGCCCAGAAGGTACACTCGTGTGCAAGTTAAATAAAAACTCGAATGGATCCCCATAAGCCCGATGAGTACACAGAATAATTATAACTAAAGAGAATTTCATATAAGAACCCAAGAATGGAGAACATCGAACCAGAACCTCAACCCTAATTAGTAGAATTTGATAGTACGAAGGTCGTACCTTGAACCGGATGCTCACCAGAAGTACCCAAGTAACCAATCACAAGTATTAAGTATCAGAGGTCGGAACTCTAACCAGATGATCTGTATAGGTATCTGGGCAATAGAGGCCGAAACTCTAACCGGATGCTCTATATAAGTATCTGGGCAATAGAGGCCGGAACTCTAACCGGATGATCTATATAAGTATTTGGGCAATAGAGGCCGGAACTCTAACCGGATGCTCTATATAAGTATCTGGGCAATAGAGGCCGGAACTCTAACCGGATGCTCTATATAAGTATCTAGGCAATATAGGCCGGAACTCTAACCGGATTCTCTATAAAGGTGCTAATGTAGCTGCTGAAAGAGTCCCAATCGATCCACGCTCATAAATGTCCGTGGAACGCCGTCCATACGTAGCCAATCAATGTAAGTCCTTGGATCCGAATAAAAAAATCAAATTCAAATCGCGAAGCAGAATTAGTATCGCCGACGTAACTTGTGAAGCCGCAACATCGGGGAAAATAAGGATAACTAAAGTCGGAGCAAGCGTATCACCTAGCCAAGGCCCAAACTATCAGACTCAAGTCTGCTACACCAGTCCACAGGGATCTAAGCCGGTCGAGTGACGTCGGGGTAAAACTAAGGCCTATCGGATCCGAATCATGTATTTCTAAGGCAAGCCCTAGTCAAACCTAAACTAAGGCCCAATATGCTTCAAATAAACAGTAATTAAGCATGCAAGCAGTTCACATAGCGAGGAGGGTCAATAAATAACACAAAGCATGCTCACAGTTACCCGATAATTCTCAAAATAGGCCGAAAATATGATTTCTAAACACCTATGCATGATTCAATAACTACCAACCCAAATCTCAACTAATCAACATGCATTCACACTCTCAAGCTCAATCTAAGTGAGGGAAATCGTAGCCTACCTATAGGCTGATCACACGCACTCCAAAATCACTTCTCCGGAGCTTTCCCTTTCCAAACGTCCTCGAAACACTGCCCTGCTATCAAAAATAGAGTCACAATGTTATTACGGACGTTTAGACACCAAAATCACAACAAACGGAGATGAGTCAATTTTGGGGTCAAAACGGGAATCGTGGGACCCGCGCTGAAAATTCCAAAATTACCCCAAAAGTAGGTTCTTAACAGTTTCCTGAATTTGTGTTCCAAAATGGGACACAATTCGGGGCTCGAAAACCACACAATATCAACATGCAACCAAAACCCAAATTTTCTCAAGAACTAGAAATGGGACAGCAGTTGAATCAGTATATTTACCAGAAAATGGAGGTCTACAGTGAAATGCGACAGCACCATGACGTTCTCCTCGAAAAACCACTCAAGATAGCCTCAAAAATCACTGAAATGGGATCTAAAATGGCTGAGAAAACAAGTCTAAAAGATTTCCAAAATCAAGCTCACAAAAAGCGTCGTGGCAGCAGGTATTTTGTGAAATTTACCTCGAACGGGGACCCCAAATCAGATTCCGAGCTCACCAACCAGTTGTTCTCAAAAATCTCACAACTTTGCCTTTTGAATCGCCTAGATCGGACCTGTATAGCTCAAGGTATCGCACTTTTAAAATGAGGAATAAAGCAAAGTTGGGGTTTTAAAAAAGGCGAAACCGGTCGCTAAAATCAAATAACTGGTCGTTAAAGAGCTGCACCAGATCTCAGCTTTGGCTAAATTCTTCAAAGTCTCCGACGGGGTGCTTGAAATTCGTTCGAAACCTGATAAAATTTAAAAAGATATGCTACCCTACTAAAATCGACATTCCGGACTCAACAGCGCAGTCAAATTTTCCATACGATGTCATCTTGACAAAAAGTAAGTCCCACACCCAAATGCCATTTTAACCAAAATCCACCGAGGGCTTGGAATGTGTCCGGAGGCCTCGGGAGTCTAACGAAAGGTCGTTCTATACCAAACTCAACATTTCGGAGCTAACCGCGCTAAAAGAATTTGCATCTAAGTGCGTTTTCCAAGAATGTTAACCAAAGTCAACCTTAGGCCATATTTCAAAGTTAAAATGCCTAATGGCACCGACTCACACTGGAAACCTCGGTAGTAGTGCCGACCAAGCTACTAGCCTAAAATGACCCTTCCGGAGTTGATGGAATTGTGAAAAATGGATTCCGATGTCATCTTCTTGAACTTTTAATCGAAAATGATCGTTCAAGGTTCATAAGCTCCAAAACACAAAAACCCGCACCAAAACCAAACGAATGACCAGGTGACCAAACTGTCAGTCCCAGCATGTCATAAATGACTTGGGCTCGCTACAAGAACGCTCTAAACGATACACAGAAAGCAAGACACAGAAATGACCAGGAGGGTCATGACAGTCTTCTAGACGGATTAATAGGGGTTTAGCGAAGAAAGTTGAAATCAACTGGTGATGATGAAGTTGCAATAGTAATGTTGATACCCAACAAACAAGCTCCACCTGCAAGAATAATAAGGATAACTATCGGTGAAATTCAAGACTGCACATAGCTTGTAAACAACAAGATAGGAACTTCATTCCCTTCTTTCATGTTCTCATAATTTTTGAGGGGGCATTTGACCATTTTCTCATAATTTGATGTTCTCTTCGACTATATTAAATATGGTTTAAAAAATACAAAATCTATATATAAATAAACAAAAAAAAATTATCTACTTTTTATCATAAATATTTTAAAACTTTAAACTAAACTAAAAATCTTGCTAACAATAAGTAATATCTTTACAATACATCTAAGATAATATATTGAAAACACATGATTAATATGGATCATAGAGAGAATGTTTATCATAGACTCTCAGCTCAAAAAATTGTATATTTTTTAATCAGATTATTTTGAATACATTTCAAAAAAAAAAAATCATAAAAAAAAGTTATAACATTCTGTCTAATATAACGACAAGATTGATGAAAAAGATAAGGAATCAATTGATGTAACAACAAGAGAAATGGCTTCTCGAAAGGCCCTTCTCTTGCTGTTACGTCAGTTGCTTCTTCATCTTCTTCATCACATGTAAATCTTCTTTTAGTTTTCTATTTTTCATTCAGCATATAGATAATCTTTTACTGTTTTTTTAACTGAAGGACCCATTGGGTTAGATTTATAAAAAAAATGAAGAGAATTACAAATGTGTGTTAGTGGGTTAGCCAAAATGCTCATTAGCAGGACCCTCTTACATAATGGGATTTAGTTTTGTAGGACCCTCCTGGACAATGGAAATTAGTGTAGCAATATAACATCTCGCTATTTGAAAGAACTAGCAAGAGCTAGAATTAGAAAGAGTCATTTTTGGAAAGAATGAAAAATCTGGAAAATTTGTTAAGTTATGTTAAGTTTGAGTTTTGGATCAACTTCAAACGACCATATTTCCTAGCTCAGGATGAGTTAGGTGTGCTACAACATACTGTAGGAAAGATCTTTGAATTATCTTTCCAACACCGCCAAGTTTACTCAATTCTGAGTTTGTATGACTGAGATATGTCCATTTGAAGTTGGGATGTCTAGATATGGAAAGTCAAAACCGGATTTTGGTAGGGTATTTTGGTCTTTTCCATATCCAATTAAATTAATTTGTTTTTGGTAATTACCTAGGGATCTAAACTTAACATGGTCAGTTTACGTTTTTGAAAATTGAGTTAGGGTTTTATAGAAATGAAAAAAAGAGCAGAAGAAGCAAGAATCGTCAAATTCTCGAAGTTAATTTCATGGATTTCGTCAAGGGGTGATCCCTACGAGGTATGTGAGATCACATAGCATTGGGTTAGTTCACCCACGTGCCAATCATGATCCAATTCAGCGTAATTGTGTTCTTTTGAAAGATAAGATTATGAGTTCTTGATGAAATTCGTTTGAATTCTTGTGGGTTCTTGTTATTGGAGTTTCTTGACTTTGATTCATGATTCTAGGTGTGTTTTCGAGTAGAATCTTACACATATTGATGATTTAGTTGTTTCTAAGTATTTGGGGGAAAGAAGCAAATGAAATTAGAGGGTTTAGAGTTGAAAAACGAAGAAGAAAAGTCAAAATTCACCTGGGTAGGGGCCTGGGGCACCGCCCCAGCAAGAGTGCCCCAACAGGGGCTTTGAAGTTTGACCTTTGGGACACCGCGCCAGCCAGAGCACCCCAATTCATTCTCTTAAATGTACGCCAGTTCTCCCACTTTTTCCCCCTTATTTCCGTACTAGTTCCTTAGCAACGTACCTATGTTTTCTAGTCGATTTCTATACTCTAAGGTACGTCTAAACATCATGAAATCATCCATAAACATGAGATCATGAACCTTGAATCCAATTCAATTCAAGGAAAGTTAAGAGTCAAGTCAAGAGAAGTTCATAAAGTTTTCCAAAAGTCTTTTACAAATGTTTTAATTTTGTTTTAAGACTTAAGCTTTGAGTTGAGTAAAGAGTAAGAGTAAAGTTCATTTCTTCAAAGATTATATGGGAACGAAGTATTCCCAAGAGTGAAAAAATGTTTTCACATTTGAGCAAGAGAGGGAACACCGATTTCCAAGAGAACCTTTGAGCTAGTTTTTGAGTAATTATCTCAAATCACAGAAAGAGTTTTGTTTTAAAAACATATGAGTTGAGTATATTTTGGGAGTAGTATTGAGCACCGATATGGGGACACGAGTTCATAATAACTCAAGTCTTCATAAACCATGTAGTCATCATGGGTAGAAATGATCATACTTTTAGATGAATCCTTAGTGCTTTTTATCATTGACTAGTGGATCCACTTAGTTGACGCCTTCTATATGACGGCAAAGTATAGGATAGTTTTGGCAGCGTGGGCGAGATGATGTATCAACACTTAGGCTCATAATGGTGGTTGTCGCTTATAGAAACTCCCACAGTATTATATTACTTTATATGTAAACTGAGTTGTTATTGCATTTTTTTAACAAATTGAATTACTACCTACTGTTTTAAATGCTTTGTATAAACTGCACCATTATTGTTGTTTTACTTTGAATTTGAGCTGAGTTATTCATGAGTTGAATAAAGCCAAGGTAAGTGTTCCTTTCAGATTCTCTTCAAGCTTATGTTATGTTAAGATTTCCCTTCGCATACTCGTACATTTAATGTACTGATGCCATTTGGCCTGCATTGTTTTATGATGCAGACACAGGTAACTAGGATCAACATCCAGCGCTTTATTGATCTAGTTGAGCACTCAGAGTTAGTTGGTGAGCCTCCTAGCTTTCCGAAGGATCCCTTTGGTTATATCTTGTCTTATTGTTTTGCTCATTTCAGTTGTTCAGATGATCGGGGGTCTTGTCCCAACATCCCTCTTGTTTTAGAGACTTCATAGATAATTAGTAGTTCAGTTGTCTTTATATTGTGATTTCTTATGTTAAGACTTGAGTTGCCACTTTGGCCAAGCTGAATGTTTGACCTTTAAACGTTCTAAGTTATTTTATTAATCAGTTGAGTAGTCATATGCATTGAATCCTTGTATTAATTCTTTAAGTATTCCTCTATAAGTTAAGCCAGGCCAACGGTTCACTTGGGACCATAAATAGTTCTTGAGTGCCAATCCCGCCAGGGTGTAGGCTCGGGGCGTGACAAGTATGACCCTCCCAAACAATGGGATTTAGTGTAGTAGGACCCTCCTAAACAATGAGAATTAGTGTAGCAGGACCCTCCTAAACAATGAGAATTAATATAGCAGGACCCTCCTAAACAATGAGAATTAATATAGCAGGACCCTCCTAAACAATGAGAATTAGTGTAGCATGACCCTCCTGGACAATGAGAATTATAGTAGCAGGACCGTCCTAAACAATGGGAATTAGATGAGCAGGACCCTCTTGGACAATGAGATTAGCAAGAGCGTCCTACATAATGAGATTTGGTCACTTTCTGCTAGGATAAATACTTCATATTCTGAGTTTTTTTTTTTTTAAATTTACATTTGCTAATAACTCACAAAAAAATTTCAGTGAAAACTGGGACAAAATTTTGTTTATTTCTTTTGTTTGTGTTGGTTTTCAGGTTTCTTCAAGCGAAACATGGATTTGAAATTCAAGAACAAAGTTTCTAGTCTTTTCAGAATATCAATCACATGACAGCCATAATCAGTTTCTTCAATGCATGTAGCACTCTAACCTCCTAACACTTTCTTCTATTCAGTTACTGATCGACAAAACATGTAGGCATTCAAGAACATTTTCAAATTGTCATTTTGAAGAGTGCCAAAAACTCACTCTAAGGGGCAAGTTAAGCATCGAATTCAAATCAAGATCAAGATACTCACCAAAATCAAGGTGATATCTCAAATTCAAGACTCAAGTGAAGACTCAAAAGAAGTTGCATAGATAGGAGCTTGAACATTTATTTTTCTTTTGAATATTAGCTTTCATTTATTTTGGAGCCTTGATGGAACCTCACTTAACTTCCAACTAATCACCTCATCTCCGTGAACTACATGTCACCTGATTCCCTTATAACCCGGGATATGTAGGATTCCAAAACCAAGACCCGGTCGCACATATTTTTCCTTCAAATACAAGTCCCGTCAAAACTTGTCACATTATCTGCTTCTTTGTTTGAAAATTCTTAGAATTTCCAATCAAAGAGGGGTAAACTGTAGACACGTAATTTTTGACCGAACCTTAAATTTTACACCATTTTTAGAGTTTATAAATCTAAATTAAATATTTGGACTTTTATCTTATTTTTATTAAGTTTATTTTAACAGATTTGAAAACAACAAAAATAGAATCACTTTTTAAGGTAAGTTTTATTTTTTAATTGTTTAAAAAAGAAATGAAAAGTTACAAAAAAATAATATTTTCTTTTAATTTAGATTGAATAAATAAACTAGTGTTTCTTAATTATATTTTTTAATTAGCCATTTAGTATTTTTTTATTAGTTCAAAACAATTAATATTTTTATTATTATAATTTTGTATATATTTAATTTATAAAAAATACACATTATCCTCACCACTACCCTCTCCCATTACCCCACTCACCTCACATTACCCCCACTCCCCACTTACCCCTACACGCTATATACTACAACTACAACATCTGTACATACAAAAAAAAAGACTATCCTAAGAAACATACCCACGAAAAAAACAAAGAGAAAAAGAGAGCACCCATCTGCACACAAAACACAAGCCAAAAGAAAAAAAAAATTGTACAACAAGCAGCAACAACACACGAGAAACAAAATTACAGTCCCATTTTACTTTATTTTTCGTTCAAAAACTGACCATCACATTCACATCTTTTCTTCCTTTCTCATTACTATTATCATATCGACACACATACATATACCACTACATACAATCTACAAAAGCTTTATGAGCGTTCTAATCGAGCTTCGGTTCAGATTTTGCGGTTCTTATTTCTTCATTTAAGGTTCAACTTTACCATATCTTTTAAATTTATTTATGGAATTTGATGTAATTATTATGATAAGTTTTCTTACACTTTTGTTTTATTCACAATTTGATTGAAATGAAGAATGTGTTAAGTTTTATATCTCCTTTTAAATGAAAGTAGCTTTATTTGATGAAAAAAATAATATTGTTGTTTATTTTGTCCAATAAAGAATGAGATTTATTTAGCAATTCGTTATTGTTTTGTTAGATTAATAAGAAATTACAATATGTGTATGCCTAATTTTGATATTAACTTTAAAATAAAAATAAAAATATAATATGTCTATGCCTAATATAATAGGGGAACGACCAAGTCATCCCTAGGATTATATCAAGTCAGTCATATCCAACATAACCACATCAACCCAAATCTAAAAATCCATAAACACAACAGGACAACACGATATACATAGGTGACTATGACTGACTCTTCAATTGGGTAGAAACATGGATGGGGGCATCAAGTATATCACAAACCACATCAAATCCCAAGGAAATTGAACTAACATATACGAATAAGTAGAACCCGGATCAAACAAAACAATAGCCATCCGGGTATATACAAGAGCAGTACTTATGACCACTGCATCACACACCTCAAACTCGAACTTGCCCAGAAAAGCATATAACAGAGCCCTGTCATCTTGACGGGCAACCTCCTTGCCTGGCTACACTACTCTACCTGCATTACCATTTTCCCGCCTCCACAGCCTTGTCGATTTCCTCCTCTTATGTCCAGGTTCTCCACAATTGTAACACACTTAATAACTTAACCAAGTAAGCATTGTTGCTAGTGGAACAGTCGTATCCTGACCCTCCTTGATATACAATCAATCCATGAAATCGTAGAATAGATTCTGACCTCAATTGACATAGCTTAATTTCATCATTCGCTAAAAACCCATACATGTTGTGACAACAATACTAAATACATTTCCCAAAGGGTGTTCATTATCTAGCCGTCCATTACAAAAACTTCTTGAATGTTGTCACCTATAAAATTGAATCTGCAAATCTGACCTTAATCCCTTCATAAGCGACGATAGTAGCTTGCAAGCCCCACAAAACTCTTAATTTCAGTCACAGAACTAAGTTGGACCCAAATCATGACTGCTTCAATCTTTTGGGGATCTACCATTACTTTTGTTTTTGTAAGCGCATGGATGCTAGTTTTTCTGTTGTTTTGATAGCATTCAATTTATTACAAGGTTTTATAGTATATCCTCGATTGTTGAACACTGATTGGATTGCAGGAATTAGTTCAGATTCGATTCAGGTTCTATAAGGAGACCTGGGAAAAACAGAGGAGACAGGGCTGAGGTTCTGTCACGCTCTGTCCCGCTCTGGCGGGGAATTCCCATTCTGGCGGCCTAGCGCTGGTGGAAAAATCCCTCCGCAGCGGCTCTAACGAAAACAGTACCTAGGAAATAAAGTTTTCTGGGGTTTTTCTCTTTTCTAAATCTCCCAACGATTTTCAACTTTACTGAGCAATTGAGGATAATCCCCTGAACTAGAATAATCATTGTCTACCCCAAGTCAATCCAAGGATACACAATCCAACTCATTCTCATTAATTCAACACCATAACCCACACATCCCCAGGATACACCCAGAATAATACGAAGATAGTCGACATGCTCTTCCTCACTTTTCAAACAACCCAACTATATCATCAATAGATACGATAACAAACGAATAACGAAATGGTTTGAGCACACCATTCATCAATCTTACGACAGTTGCAGGCGCATTTGTCAACTCAAACGACATAACTAGAGACTCATAGTTCCCATAACGGGTCCTAATGTCATTCTTGGTATATCTTCAGACCTAATCTTTAACTGATGATAGCTAGACCTTATCTAGTCTTAGAGAAAACTGATGCATCCTGTAACTGATCATAAGATCATCTATCCGAGGCAACTAATACTTGTTCCAATGGTGATCCTATCCAACTGTCGATCGTCTATACACATCCTCTCTTGCTAGTGATGGTTTTACCACTTTGTTGCTCTAGTTCGGACCGTAGAGTGAAAGAGGAAGGATACCAATTTGTATCACCCAGATACCAATTGGATTCAAGTCACAACATGAAGGAGTAGAAAGAAGTGAGTTTTTCCTAAAGTCCTATAGCCTCTCAAAAAATAGTATGGACGTCTTCGTACTCTTTTGCAAGACTCTACTAGACTCGTTTTGGTACAATGAGATCAACGAACCTAGGGCTCTGATACAAACTTTGTCACGACCCAGACCATCGTGATTGACACCCACACTAACCCTCCGGTGGGAGAACCATTACTAAAATCCCAACCAATCAACTAATCCAAAAACTAAGGCATTTAAGTTAAATACTAGGTGAAGAAAATGGAGTTCCCATAAACTCCAAAAAAAATCTAATAACAAACTAACATTGCGGAAGTACGCCTAGAACCTGAAAGTCAATGTACCAAAACATCTAAAGTTCAACCATAAGTCTAAACAAGAAGGGATACAACCCCAAACTAATGAACTAATACTAGCTAGAACAAATCTAAGTCTGAAATGTGGACATAGACGGAAAGAGAGCTCATGGCAGCCCGGAAGAACTGGCTCACCCTTGAATTCGATCGGCGATCACTGATCTTTTAAATGAGGTCTGTCAATAGCCGCTTGAAGATGCCCTGTACTCAATAAAGAAAGAGTAAGTGTAGTATCACTACACAACCACAGTATACTGGTAGGATCACACGGCTATCCCACTAAGTGTAACATACATAAGTTAATATAATAATATAATCACTTGCATATATTGAACATATACAATATTATCAACATTTATGAACAACGATCAGTTTCACATTTCTTAAGATACACAATTATATCATATCATTGGTCCTCTCAAGGGACCCAAACCCAAACTATTAGCATACCGGAACGTGGTATCCGATCCAATAATTATGCCGAAACGTGACAATCGATCCCATAGTTATGCCGGAACGTGGCAACCGATCCAAGTTAGTTGTGCTGTGGCAACCGATCTATTCAACAAGCTACAATCACAATCACAAGTATATTCTCATAATCATACAATCAAGTCATGATTTCATGGCATTCATCATTCATATATCCTCATGTACAACAAGTGTGATCAACAATGCAACATCCGCATACGTGTATTATAATGAAGCAAGAACAAACATATATCACACATTCATTGAATCACAACC
The DNA here is from genome assembly GCA_029582525.1 of Solanum tacnaense. NCBI lineage: Eukaryota > Viridiplantae > Streptophyta > Magnoliopsida > Solanales > Solanaceae > Solanum > Solanum tacnaense. Next base: position 16,007 of record JAJOOD010002698.1, read on the forward strand.
ATCACCTACCTCGAAACAAGCTTGGAAGCCCTAAGAAACTTGATTCTTCCCTTTCCGAATTTGTCTCGATTTTTCTTGGTCTACCAACAATCGTAATAACACGAAAATCAATAAACAATCACTAATTACCCGAATTACTAACAATTCTAACAACCCTAGATCATACCCATGATCCCAAGTATTCAATTTAGGGCTGTTTTCACCATAAATTCTAGACCAAAACCCTCCCCCGTCGATAATGACCCATTAGATTACGTTCTACAAATCGAAAATGGATTCGGGGAGTTAAAACCTTACCTTTAGCATCAAGAATGGTGGAAAAGGGTCAAGAACTCATCTCGGGTCGTCTCCTAGCTATCAAAATCTAAAAGTGCATAATAAAATGTTTTCGGGGTTTATTTACGACTTTAAGTCTCGTCAGGCTCGCTACAGCGGCACCCACCCCGCTACAGCGGCCCTGCCCTGGCGGCAGAAATTCCGCCCAAAAGGCTTGCACGGAACCAGTGAGCTATTTTAATAATTCCAAGACCCCCATTTCACAACACACCTCTAACCAACAACACTCAGAAAAAATCGTTCATGCTAAGATCGATTCCAGGAGTTTTACTCTCCCGAATTCAATTTCGTAAAGTCGTACGGGTTCCTTATCGCTTTAGCTATCCACTCATGTAATCAAATTCATTAATAGATCTCTCATTCATTACCAGATTTTCCTAGACTCTCAGGACTCCGATTTCATCCAAATCTTGACTAGGCTAGGAAATCCCAAGTTACTACCATCGGCTTTCTCATTCGGGCCCAATTTCTTTCCCCATCGGCTTTTCCATAACGACAGAATCAGGTCGTTACATAATTTTAACATTAACATTAAGAGTTTATAAAAAATAAAAGAATACAAAATAATCCAAAATTTGATATTGTATCCTAAAAGTTTAGATTTATTTTATTCATAAGGAACGAATATTTTCTTATAACGTTAAATGAGTTTTATTACTCGTTTCAACAGTCTATTTCGATTAAGAATGTGGTTACACATCTTTTTTTGAGACATTAAAAAATAAACTCAAGGATGCGGTGACGCACCTTGTCCCATAATATAGTTAGCTATCATTAATTTAAAGTGGAAACTTATAGATAAATATTAAGTGTGAAGCAAAGAAATCAGGTATGTCTCTAAATGTCAAGACCAAGAATGTAGTTACACATCTAGGTTGAGGCGAATAAAAGTTCAACAAAATTAAAAAATAATGAGCAAATCATGCCTTGCAACATAATTTATCCATAATAATAATAATAATAATAATAATAATTTAATTCAAGTATAAGTCAATAAAAGCGACCGTGATAGAACCACGGGACTCGAGGGATGCCTAATACCTTCCCCTCTGTCAACATAATCCTTACCCGAATTTCTAGTTCGCAGACCAAACAAAGAGTCATTTCATTTTGATTAGGGATATATTAAACAAAAAGGTGACTTGGAATACCACAACTCAATTCCAAGAAGCGACTTTGAAAATAAAATAATCCCTAATCAATACCGTCATTTCAATTGAAAAAACCCTTCTGCCTCCATAGGTGAAAAAAAGGGTGTGATATCAACCTTTTGACTAACCAGTATTAGTCAGTTTTATTTCTCAATGGGGCTGGAAGGGATATAACTCACTGGTTGAGTGTCACCTTAACGTGGTGTGAGTCATCAGTCAAGCCGGATTATCCCTAAGGCCATTGTGAGTTTTTAATTATAATTCTAAATAAAATTATGAATTTTGTATTAAGTAGGAATATAAACTCATGTTCAGCAATTCCCTTCAGTTCTGCATCTGCCATGTCCAGTGCTTCAATGATAGAATCTGTAATGCCACAGCTCCCTCCTCTGGAATTCTTCCTTTGTTCCATACGTATTTTCAAATACATTGTTGATATGTGATTCAAACATCTCTTCCAATCTCCTCGTTCTCTTCGTGCAATTCCAAGTAGGCAACATACAATTGAAACTGGTAGTGTTTAAATAAGGTGGTACTTAATTCAGTTGAAAGATGTTTAAGGGGGTATTTAATCACCCGTCTAGTTTAAGTGCTTGAAAGATGTTTAAGGGGGTATTTAAACACCCGTCTAGTTTAAGTGCTAAAGTAAGTTGTCCTTCCAAGTTCAGGGGTTTTAATGTGTTTTCTCATTAAATTAAGTTAGGTTAATTTCTTATCATTATAATTCTTCTTATATTAATAAGCTGTAAAAATATATTCATATATCTGTTGGTGGTGTGTGCACTAGACTCTTTTATTTTAAAAAATTCTTACATGACATTTTAAATGGACAAAATATTTTAGCTTGACAAAAATTAAATAAATTATTAGTATTAGTTAAAAATTAAAAATTAAAGTATTACTACACAATATTTTTTTTAAATATAGTAAATGATGTCTTTTCATGGATGGAATGTAATATACACTACCAGTGCTGCATCAATTTTGTAAAATTAATGCAGTATTTCAGACATTATATTGATTTACCTCAACTAAAATGGTTCTTCAGTACAACTCAAGTTCGTACGGATCGTTTTATACACTGTTGGGACTTGGGATCGTATGGAAGAACCGTTTTTTAGGTAACAAATCTCATTATGAGGAGGGTCCTGCTAATCTAAATCCCATTATGAGGAGGGTCCTACTAATACCATTGTGTAGGAGGGTCCTGCTAATCCCCATTATGAGGAGGGTCCTGCTAATCTAAATCTCATTACTCAAGAATATGTTACTAAACAGAATCATCATTTGGAATCAGCACAACATTTTATATTTTTAGCCAGTTTGCACCAGAAAATATTTCTTATGAGTTATTAGCATGAATGAGAATATCTGTACCAAAATAAAAATTTAACACAATATGCAATTAGAGAGTTTGTTCCCTAGAAATAAAAGATGATAGGGTGTTTATTCCCTAGAATGTCTCTATAGTGTTTGTTCCCTAAGGTCAAAACACGTGTTCCCTAGAAATGAAAGGTGATAGAGTGTTTGTTCCCTAAGGTTAAAATACAACTAGAGTGCTTATTCCCTAGTAATGAGAGTGATTTTTTTTTAAACATAAAAATATTCCCCAGTTTTTAAAACTGAGGAACTTTGACACTCCTTTTAATTTATCATCCTTTTTTGATTTTTTTAAAAAAAATTATCCTATTATGATCTTACAAGGATATACAATTTTATTTATTGAGAGTGAACCCATTGTAGGACTGCATACATATCTTGTATAGAAAGAATCAGGTCAAACGTAGTTCATATAAATAAAAATAATATTATTTATTTTTTCTTGATTTTTTTTTGCAAAAGACCTCTTTAAAAAAATACTAGAGGAGAAAAGAAAGAAATTAATTCATGATTGAGATTGTTTTGACTTTAGTTGGTACCAAAAATCAGTATTATGCATATGAATCACTGTCAACTATTTTCAGACAAATTTTAGGTTAACTTTGAGTAATCCCTATAGTTTCAAATGGTGTCTCAAGCATACGTAAGGATTTACAAGATCAGTTTATCTTGTTAAATTAAGAGATATAATTATTCATATCCTCATGTTTCAAGTGCCATCGCAACAAATGAAGTCCTACTTCACACAATAGAAGTGTTCCAATCGTAGGACGTTCTAGAAGTCACTCACACTCAGAAAGATGTTCAGTGCATGAGTTTGAGATACCATATTCTTGACCCTCATGTAAGTATCCACTAATGCGAGAACACAAAAATGAGATTAAATAAGACTTGTCATTGGCTTGTAATGTAGGCTTAGGGAAATGTAGGATATTCATTTGGGATAAAGTGACTATTTCCTCCTTAAAATTTGTACAATTCTCTCAATATTTTTTCATTTTCGTATTTGACCTCTGTTTTCTTGAAAGTTCCTCCTCATTTATTTTTCTCTTCATTTTATTTTTTCATTTTCTCTCCTTTTCGTTGGAGATTTTTTCTTTCTAGCTTTTCTTTATCATTTTTTGACTTTCACATATTTGATCTTTTCACTTTGTTACCTGACTTAAATCTTTGGCACTGTGTAGATAATTGATAGTGCTCAAAGAGGTGGGACCAAGGAATAGTGTGTTTATGCACTCAAAAGGAAATACGGTAAAATATGGTTATTCAAATAAAAAAGTTTTATGCTCGAAATAGGAGTACTATGGATAACATGCCATTTGATAGGCTTGAAAGGCACAATCGGTTCAAAGAAAGCCTATAATCCTTTCCCAAGTTAAATGTTGCTTAAAATTTCGCCTCAACCAACATTCGGGCCAAGTTCTAGATCAATAAAGTCATGTCATTGAATTTTATATCTAAACCTCACCTCACAATCCACATTAAGCATGAGTTCAAATTTGTTTTAGCCTTAACTTTAAGCAAAACAGTTTCTCAAGTATTACATAAATATATCAAGAGGTACCAAAAGAAGTCTCTAGGTCACAACAAAGTTGTCTATCTCGCCAAATAGTTTAACACTTTTCTTTTCCTTTATGCATACTCCCAAATATGTTGGTACCAACCGAGTCAAGATTTTTTAATTATATATATATATTTTTTTTAAAAATCCTTTTAAAGAAATATTATACCATAATCAATTTTTTAAAAATTTTTAAAATGAGGAAGATAAACATTTTTATTTGAACCTTGGAAAAAAACCTATTTTTTTGCCTCAGTTTTTGTGATGATGACCTATTAGATTTATTTTTTGGTTGGACCGAACCTCAAAATAAGGCTGCCTACGTATCTTCTCAAAGCAAGAACCAGGTCGAACGTAGATCAGGATAATTATAAACACAATATTATTTTTAATAAGAAATACTTCTCTCTCTCTTTTTTTTCCAGATTTTTAATAAGGATCACTGAACCCGAGAGGGTTGCCTATGTATCTCATTGAGTTGAGAAACAGGTGTATGTAGTTCGTTAAGATTTGATAGTAAAAAAAAATTAAGATATTAAAACTTCACTTAACAAATGCGTTATTATTCAAGACTTTCTAAACAAATAGATTTTTCATTTCGAACATAATATGATCTACGTAGTCAAGTAAGAGAGTGATACTTGTTATAGACGGACTCAACTCTTGTTTCAGGTCTCACTAAGTCAAAAATGAAAATGATGCAAATAAGCGAAGCCTACTAGGAGTAGCCATGTTTGTGTTTCAGTTTTATCTAGGTTTAACTCTGAAGGAGATAGATGTCTAGACTGTCTTATCCAAACGGACAACTGGAGCCAGGAGGGGGCAACTTATTGGTAGCAGCGCTATTCTGATTTTATCGTTGGTCCAACCTCACCTAACATATGTGACTAAATATCCTTCACTGGGTGTCAAGACACTCCAACATTATCTCAAGGGAAAGTAGGATGCATAACTACATTCCTCTGAACATGTGTTAAGTTTATTCAAAGACTCAGAAGGGGTCGCAACATAAGACAATTTAGTACAGTTCAACAAATATAAAAGCGATAAATGAGCATCTAGTAGCACATTAGGCCATCATACACAATATATCAAAACAATAAAATAATAAAACTAAGTAAAAGTCAATATAACAAAGCTCAAATTCTGGTTATTCCCCAGTGGACTTACCAGAGATGTCACACCCCTTGTTGCACCAACGGAGACGAAAGGGTTTTTCTAATTGAAGTGACGG
>JAJOOD010002700.1:0-16959 GCA_029582525.1 Solanum tacnaense
GACTAATGATGTATTGTAAGGCTTGTCTTGAATCGGTAGACCAATGGTATCCTTTTCATGAGGAGTCAATGAACTATTATAATGATGAACCTTGAGTCAGTAGACTAATTGTGCCCCTTTAATGAGGATTCAATGAGCTATTCTAATGATGTGCCTTGAACCGGTAGGCCAATGGCATCCCTTTCATGTGTAATGATGTTAAAAGAGAATCAACTACTCCATGGGAATTTAATGCTTAGCACCGAGTGGATATTTTGAGATGGAAGCTCTCCCTATGTAAGGTCGGGTTTCTAGTAACAACTTCCTTATCCCCTAACTATGTACCCACATAGGTTATTAGCTAGTGGATCAACCTAAGCTAAAATGTTACCGGTTCTACATTAGGCAAGTAGACCCTATTTTCGGTGTAGGGCATGACACCGAATTCCATGTTAAGCTCGCGTGGTCTATGTCGGTTAAGGCTTATTCCCTCCATGAACAAGAACATGAGTTATGTTCTATGGTTCCTCAAGAGGTTCTACTCAATGTGAGTGGGGACAAAGAGTTCCTCTTGGTATGTTTTATGATTTGGGGTCATGTGTGTTTTAGAAATTTCCATGATCTCCTTATTTTATGCATGTTCTTGATGGAATTCATATTTAATGAGAAAAAATGATTTTTCATGAGTTGTGTGTTTCTCATGTTGTTGTGCATCTAGTATGAATTGCCTATTTAACTTCATGAGATGATTGATGAACATGCTTTAGTATGATTTTGAGAGTAATTGCATAATTTGCTTCATGACATTGTGTAGAGCATGCTTTGATTTGTAGAAGGTAGTTCCTCCTATGAATGTTGAAATGTTGAGGTTTCATGCATAAAGGGGTTGTTAGATGTACTTCCTACTTCCTTGTGTTGCAGATCATGTTGAGATGGAGTTGATGTTTCCTTCTGGAATTGTACATTATTTTGATGTTTCATACATGATGGGCTTCTAGTCTTGAGTCTTTAATTTCGTAAGGTGCCTAGATCGTTATTCGAGGACGAATGTTCACAAGGGGGAGATAATGTAACACCCCAGAAACTAGTAGGCTAAACTAGAGCCTTGTGTTAAAGTTCTAGAGTCTGATATGAGGGTTAGAGTCATAGATAAGACTTCCCATACTTAGAATGAGGGGTTTAGGGGTTAAACGTCATGGTAAGTGTTACACCCCGTAGTTTAGTAGACCATCTAGGGTTTAATAGAGTGTTATAAGGGCAAGTGCCAAGGCAAAAGGAGCAAAGCCTAAGCCAAAGGCCAAGGCTGCCCCAACCTTGGCAAAGCACTCCCCCAAGTTCACGGCCATCACCACGACCAGTGGTCTTGAGCACGGTTAGTGGGAAGCCTTGTGAAGGTCCCTTAGCCTTATGGGAGGCAAGTCCTTAGAGCCAAGCCACTAGACCATGGACCACGAGCCACTTCATGGCCAGTGGTCTTGACCATGCTTCGTGGGAGGGCTCGTGGTCATGCCTTAGCATTGTGGAGGAGAAGACACTTTATCAAAGCCACTGCCTAAGGACCTCGGCCAGTGGTCTTGACAACGGCTCGTGAACCCTGTCGTGGTGCCTCGCACCATGGCTGCTTAATGAAGGTTAAATTAGGAAATTCATTTTTAATTAATTTTAAGTAGGGATTGTTTTATATGGACTTTATACACTTATATAAACTAGTTTAAGTCAATAACCACCCTAACTAAGTCATTAATTCCAAAACCCCAAAAGATACCAAAGTTCTTCATCTCAAAAATCCTCTCTCTAGAAAACCCAAGAAGAAGAAACCCACTAAATGGGAGAAAAATTGTGGGTTGCATTTTTACTATCTCAAAATATTAATCACATTAAAAAATGAAAACAACGTGATGGAACAAATTTCAAACTCTTTCATATATGTTACCAAAAAAAATTCAACAAATATAATTGTTGAAGGAAGAAGTGAAACTCTGCATAAAGTTAAGATAACTCGGGCTGAGTAAAAATAAATTATTTTTCATAAATAGTAATATCTCCCCGCCCCTTCCCCCCTCTCTAAAAAAGAGGAGAGACATGTTGGAAAAATTATTAGTTGTTGACCAAGAAAGAGAGAAATTCTAACTACCCGAACCGTCGTTATTTAGGAAAAGCAAAACATCAAGAAAATACTAGGGCCACTGTCCCGCCAGAGCGAGCCAGATGCCGCTAGGGCGGCAGCGCCACAATGGTATAAGTAGCCGCCAAAGCGGTAAAGGTGAGACAGAATTTAAAATAACTCAAAGTCTAATTTTTTTCCTTTTTCCTAAAACACCTAAAAGAGGTGTGGATCACCCCCAGAAACCCTCCAAAAGCTGCTCTAAGCTTGGGAAAGAAGGAGAAAGAGATTTCTAGCGCAGGGATGGCGATAGCTTGCGGATTTCCGGTCAATTTTCCTCCGTCCCATCGTCTGGGAACCTGAATTACCTACAATCCCTCTGTGAAAGCTTGGCTCCCAAGTAGGCAAGGTTTTATTAATTGAGTAGTTACAAATCTGTTATTCACTGTGTGATATATTGGTCTTTACAGTAGAATCCATGTGTAGGCTTTCGTGCACCGAAAAGAGAAGGTTTGTAATTCTAGCCTAGGGGGTTACATCAGAAGTATAATGTATGAGGAAGTCTTAGTCAATGAACTAGGGCTAGGAGATGGGTTAATTCCTAATTGTGAGGTTGGGATCGAATTATTGTGACTTTGTTTTATTGTGATATTGTATGCATGTGTGTATGCGAAGAATGATAAGGGGTGGAAACGAACCTAATGAATTGAGGATGAATAATGCATGCCACGAACTAGTGTTTGGCTATACGAATTGAGTGTTGTACAATTATGGATGTGATTGTACTAACTGGGATCGTATGTCATGTACCGACATACATAATTGAAAAGGGTGTCACAATCCGACAGACTAACTTGGATTGGATGTCACGTATTGACATATATAATCAAAACAGGTTTCACGATCCAACACACTAACTTGGAACGGGTACCACGATTCGGTACACTAACATTTTGGGTATGGGTTCCATGAGAGGACCATTGACTTGTTATATGTGCGTATTGTTAAGAATGTGAAGTTGTTCATTGATCCTGAATTGATAACTAGTTGGTGCATTAAACATGGTTATATGGGTGGGTTGTGATGTGGTAAGTTAGTTGGATATATCCGTTTGTGTAACGAATGGTGAATGGTTAGGTCTAGATCGTATTGTGTTGTGGTAAATGGGAATCAAAGGTTCCAGTGTTATCCTTGTTATTTAGAAGGTGGTGACAAATGTGTGTATTGTTGTTAAAGATTGGGGCGATATTATGTCGTCTTCGTTAATAGTTAAGTATTACCCGAATGGGGGATAAATATTAAAATGTTTATAGGCTTGATAGAAGGTACTATGGGGTCAAGGGTTGAGTGGTGACGTGGAATACGTTAGGGCGTGTCGTGATTGGTTGGTCGGGTTGGTAGTAGCTATATTCAGGATCTCCTTCGAGAGACAAAATGGTTAAGTTATGATCAAGAATGGAATGAGTAAGGGGTTACAGTCAAGTGTACTAGCATGGGTTAAGTTTCCAGAAATGGTAAGGGCAGGAAAATATAATGGTGGAGGAATGAATAGTTTATTGCATGTTTTTCTAGTCGATTTCTTATATTATGCAGTTGACCGATGATACCTACCAGTACGTGTGGTTGTACTGATACTACTCTTGCTATGCCTTTTTGGCATAGTCTGGATGCAGGTTCGATGATGTTTCGTAGGTGAAGACGAAGGCAATCTCCAACATCTTCTACTTTTCTTCCATGTGGTGGGAGCTGTGTCATTTACATGTTGTCTTGTATTCTTAGTAGCTCTTGTACTTGTGTAGACTAGATCCCTGGGGTGTTAATTACTTTACAAGTCTTAACTAGAATTGTTTCAAAAACTCTTATATATCAATCTATATGAAATGGTTTTATCTTAGTTTTCTTAATCTTCCGCACTATTTTAATTATTGGGAATTGAGGGTTCTCCTACTTAGGTGTTAGAGTAGGTGCCCGCACGGAGAAATGAAAGCCTTTGGACATTGTTTGGGCTAAGTCAAACTTGGAAGTTGGGACGAGTGTTGTATGACTACCTAGTGATTTACAAGTATCCCTCTACGACATGTTTTAGAGAATGTTCTAGTCTATTTCTAACTAGTGATGGAAAGAGAATGAGAAAGAGAGTCATGAAAGAGAATATGAAATCGAAATAAAAAAACAAGTGTCTTTTGTATAGATCAAGATTTGATACATGTAATGTATGGATATTGTATAAATAGTAATAAAATGTATTAGTATTGTACACATAGTATATAATCATGCATATATGATGTATATCTATGTATAAAAAATATACATACATCCATATGCATTGTTTATACAATACATTATATAACGGTTACTTTCAAATATATACGATAAAGTTATCAATTTACAATAAATATCATCATGTTTACTTACATAAAAAATAGTCAAAAGTCATAGAAAGTATACACTGACTATACAATTTGTGTTGCCTATAAAGTGTGAGGTTTAGCAATGCAAGAACCATGGCTAAATGGGAGAAAAATTGTTGGTTGCATTTTTAGTATCACCAAATATTTATCACATTAAAAATGAAAACAATTTGATGGAACAAATTTCTAACTCTTTCATATATGTGACCAAAAACAAAATTCAACAAACATAATTGTTGAAGGAAGAAGTGAAACTCTGCATAAAGTTAAGATCACTAGGGGTGAGTAGAAATAAATTATTTTTCATAAATAATAATTTCTTCGCCCCCCTCCCCTTCCCCCTCACTAAAAAAGAGGAGAGACGTATTGGAAAAATGATTAGTTGTTGACTAAGAAAGAAAGAAATTCTAACGACCCAAACCGTCGTTATTTAGGAAAAGCAAAACGTCAGGAAAATACTGGGGACATTGTCCCACCAGAAAGGGCCAGATGCCGCTAGGGCTGCGCGCCACAGTGGGATAAGTTGCCGCCAAAGCAGGATAGGCGAGATAGAATTTAAATAACGCGAAGTCTGATATTCTCTTTTTTTCTAAAACACCTAAAAGAGGCGTGGATCACCCCCAGAAACCCTCCAAAAGCTGATCTAAGATTGGGAAAAAAAGAGAAAGAGATTTCTAGCGCAGGGATGGCGATAGCTTGCGGATTTCCGGTAAAACTCCTCTGTCCCGTCGTTCGGGAACCTGAATTACCTACAATCCCTCTATGAATGCTTGGCACCCAGGTAAGCTAGGTTTTATTAATTGAGTAGTTACAAATTTGTTATTCAATGTGTGATATATTGATCTTGACAGTAGAATCCATGCGTAGGCTTTCGTGCACCAAAAAGAGAATGTTTGTAATTGTAGCCTAGGGGTTACATCAGAAGTATAATGTATGAGGAAGTGTTAGTCAATGAACTAGGGCTAAGAGATGGGTTAATTCTTCATTGTGAGGTTGGGGTCGAAGTATTGTGACATTGTTTTTTTGTGATATTGTATGCATGCGTGTATGCAAAGAATGATTAGGGGTGCAAACGAACCTAATGAACTAACGATGAATAATGCATGCCACGAACTAGTGTTTGGCTATACGAATTGAGTGTTGTACAATTATGTATGTGATTGTGATTGTGATTGTACTAGCTGGGATCGTATGTCACGTACCGACATACATAATTGGAACACCTGTCACGATCCGACACACTAGCTTGGAACGGGTACCACGATCCAGTACACTAACATTTTGGGTATGGATTCCATGAGAGGACCATTGCCTTGTTATATATGTGTATTGTTGAGAATGTGAAATTGTTCATTAATCCTTAATTGATAACTAGCTGGTGCATTAAACATGGTTATATGGGTGGGTTGCGATGTGGTAAGTTAGTTGGATATATCTGTTTGTTTAACGAATGGTGAATGGTTAGGTCCAGATCGGATTGTGTTTTGGTAAATGGGAACCAAGGGTTCCAACAGTGTTTTCCTTGTTATTTAAAAGGTGGTGACAAATGTGTGTAGTGTTGTTAAGGTGTCACGCCCCGAACTAACACCCTGGGAAAGACTGGCACTCGAAGACCATTGCTAGCCCCAAACGAACCATTGGCCTAGCTTACTTAACTCAGCGGAAAACTTAAACTCAACAAAGATAAGTTCGTATAATAAACTGGAATGTTGTAAAGAACATTCAACTGGCCATTAAGGCAAACTCAAGTCTCAACAAGGAATAATGACAACGAAAAGAATAAAGAACTAACATCTGACTGTCTATTAAGCCTCTGATAACAACAACGATGGATGTTGGGACAAACCCCACAACATCCTAATGAACTAAACTAGAAAACAATGAAATGGATCCTCCGGAATGCAAAGAGGTTCACCAACAGACTCTAAACTGCTCATTGGATCAACGATACGCCGGAATGCCGATCCTAATTACCTGTGTCTGCATCATAAGACGATGCAAGCCAACTGGCATCAGTACATTGAATGTAAGAGTATGCGAGTTGGAATGCTAAACATAACATAGGCTTGAAAAGGATCTGAAAGAAACACTTACCTTGGCTCTTCTCAACTCATGAATACTTAACTGAACTCATTTCATTATAAAGCAGTTTAAAACAAGTGCAATATAAAGAAAAAGAAAATTGTTTAAAATATGTTGTCAACTCATAATCATAAAATCATAAAAGACATATCATGAACCCTCTCAAAGTCTACTTATGCAATGCATGAATGAAGTCCCATACCCCCATCCATACTAAGCAGAATCCCTTGAGGAACCATGCAATTACTGTTGTGGGAGTTTCTCTAACCGACAACCATCACTTAAGAACTATAGTGATGATACAACGTTATTAGCCCCACGCTGCCCGGACCATCCTATACCTTGACCTGAACTACTAAGTGGATCCACTAGTCTATGCGAAAAGGATTCATCTAAAAAGTATGACTCTTTTCTACCCATGATGGCTACATGGTTTATGGAGACTTGAGTTAATGTGAACTCGCATCCCCATATCGGTGTTCAATACTACTCCCAAAAATATAATATTAGCTCTTATGTTTAAAAATATACTTCTTCTATGATTTGAGATTAGTGCTCAAAAACATAGCTCAAAGGCTATCTTGGAAATCGCAGTTTCCCTGCTTGTTTCATTTAGAAAGCTATTACTCTTTTCTAAAAACTATTCTGAAGGCCCTTTGGAAATCTCAGTTTTCGTTCTTATTTAAATGTGAAAAACATTTTAAATCTCTTTGGGAAATACTTAGTCGCCATATGTTTCTTTAGAGAAAAGAACTTCAACTTTACTCTTTACTGAACTCAAAACTTAAGTCTTAAAACAAAGTTAAAACATTTGTGAAAGACTTTTTGAAAACTTTAAGAACTTATCTTAACTTGACTCTTGACTTCTCTTGACTTTGATCTTAACTACTCTTGACTTGAATCTTAACTGATCTTGACTTGACTCTTAACTGTTCCTTGAATTGAATTATGGATTCAAGGATTAAGATTTGTGATTGGAAAGATCTCATGATGTTTAGGAATGACTTTGAATAGCTAAACCTGAGAAAAGTTACGAAATCACCGTCTTGGAACAAGTCCGCGACGCAGAGACGTTTCTAAATAAATGCTCACAAAATTAATTTTTTTGAGACAGAGGAGTATGCGTCCTAACCACAACGCGGAGACAATTTTTCTTCACTGGGGGAGCAAATCCGCGACGCGGACCTGAGCGCCAGAACCTGCTCGACTTTTCCTTCTTCGTTTCCAGCCCCAAATCGCCTAAACTCGATTATAGAACTCAAATTCATTTTAGATCCCGATACCCAGCATATGTATTCAAGAATTTAACTCAATACAACCCTAAAACTCAACGTAAAGATCTCAGAAACTCCTCAATTCATCTCAATTCAAGAACAACATTCAAATTCAAGAATACATGTCAAGAACATCAACTTTCAAACTCTTTTAGGACGAATTTCACTGAAATAAACATGATTGGCGCGTGGGTGAATGAACCCAACGCTATGAGAGACTCACATACCATGTAGGATCAATTCCTTGGCGAATCCACAACCAAAATTGATCGTTCTTGGCGAATCTTGCTTTTCTTCTTCTCCTTTCTCTTGCGTTCTTTCTCCAAAAACCTGAACTCTAATTTTTCAAAAGCGTGAACTGCACTAACTCAGTCTTGAGCCCAATTATCTTACTAAAAATGGATTTAATCAATAGGGCAGTGAAATGATTAAAATACCCCTTAAAAATCCAAATTGGACATTTCCTTAATCCAACAACCCAACTTCCAAAGGGCATAACTTACTCATACGAACTCGGAATCGCGCAAACTCAGCGGCGTTGGAAAGATTATTCCATGAGATTTCCAACCATATCTGTAAGTACACCTAACTCATCCTGAGCTAGGAGTAATGGCCATTTGAAGTTGACCAAAAACTCACTTTAACACCTTTACCAAATTTCCAGATTTTTAAATTCTTCCCAAAAATGACTGTTTCCAGATTTTAAACTTCCTTCTAGTTCTTTCTAGTTGCGAGATGTTACAATATCTCTCCCTTGGGAACATTTGTCCTCGAATGAGATTACTCTTACTAGGCTTAGGGTGTAACATCAATTCACACACCCAACAAGCAAATGCAAACAAACAACATGTTCACTCATAATTTAACGAGCACTAAGAAGAAAATTAGTACCTTGATCTACACTTTCTTCAGATTCAAAGAGATGTGGATAGCTCTTCTTCATATCCTCCTCAGCTCCCCAAGTAGCTTCCTCAACAAATTGGTTCCTCCAAAGGACTTTGACTGATGTTACCTCCTTTGTTCTCAACTTGCGAACTTGGCGATCTAGAATCTGAACAAGAATCTCCTCATAAAATAAGCTATCCTTGATCCCAATATTTTTAGTTGGTATGATCAATGAAGGATCGTCCATGCACTTCTTCAACATGGAGACGTGAAATATCGGATAAACAGCTGCTAACCCTTGTGGTAGCTCCAACTCATAAGCTACTTTGCCAATCCTCTTGGCTATTCTATAAGGTCCAATATATCGGGGACTAAGTTTCCCCTTCTTACCAAACCTCATAACCCCTTTCATGGGTGAAACTTTGAGATATACCCAATCTCTATTTCGAACTCTAACGCCATTCTCCTAACATCAATGTTAATAGTTAAGTATTGGGGAGATGCTATGTCATCTTCGTTAATAGTTAAGTATTACCCGGATGGGGGATAAATATTAAAACGGTTATAGGCTCGATAGAAGGTACTATGGGGTTAAGGGTTGAGTGGTGACGTGGAATACGTAAGTGCATGTCGTGAGTGGTTGGTCGGGTTAGTAGTAGCTATATTCAGGATCTCCTTCGAGAGAGAGAATGGTTAAGTTATGATCAAGAACGGAACGAGTAAGGAGTTAGATTCAAGTGTACTAGCCTGGGTTAAGTTTCCGGAAATGGTAAGGGAAGGAAAATATAAAGGTGGAAGAATGAATAGTTTATTGCATGTTTTTCTAGTCGATTTCTTATATTATGCAGTGGGTACTCGAGTGACCGATGATGCCTACCAGTACGTGTGGTTGTACTTATACTACTCTTGCTATGCCTTTTTGGCATAGTCTGGATGCAGGTTCGGTGATGTTTCGTAGGTGAAGACGAAGGCAATCTCCAAGAGCTTCTACTTCTCTTCCATGTGGTAGGATTTGTGTCATTTACATGTTGTTGCGTCTTGTATTGTTAGTAGCTCTTGTACGTATTTAGATTAGATCCCTGGGGGTGTTACTTACTTTACAAGTCTTAACTAGAAAAAAAATTTAAACTCTTATTTATAAATCTATATGAAATGGTTTTATCGTAGTTTTCTTAATCTTCCGCATTGTTTTAATTATTGGGAATTGAGGGTTGTCCTACTTAGGTGTTAAAGTAGGTGCCCGCACGGCTCGGTGGGTTGGGTCATGAGAGTTTTTGGACATTGCTTGGGCTAAGTCAAACTTGGAAGTTGGGACGAGTGTTGTATGACTACCTAGTGATTTACAAGTATCCCTCTACGGCCTGTTCCAGAGAATGTTCTAGTCTATTTCAAACTAGTGATGGAAAGAGAATGAGAATGAGAGTCATGAAAGAGAATATGAAATTGAAATAAAAAAACAAGTGTATGTCATATAGATCAAGATTCGGTACATTTAATGTATCGATATTGTATAAATAGTAATGAAATCTATCAGTATTGTACACATAGTATATAATCATGCATATATGTATAAAAAATATACATACATCATATGCATTGTTTATACAATACATTATATAACTGTTACTTTCAAATATATACAATAAAGTTATCAGTTTACAATAAATATCATCATGTTTACTTACATAAAATATAGTCAATAGTCATAGAAAGTATACACTGACTATACAATTTGTCTTGCCTATACACTATTTATACAATATAGTCTGCCAAAAGTCATAGAAAGTATATACTGACTATACAAATTATTTACTTATACATGATCTATACACTAACTATATATTATTATTATACACTCTAAAAAACTAAGTATAGTTTAACTATACATGAAGTATATATTGACTATATGTGAAGTGTACATTGACTATTCAATCTAGATCAAGTTGAAATCACCTCTAAGCAGTCCCAAATTATAAATATGAAATCCTCTCGATGTTTCAAGTCTTTTGACATATAATTTTCTCAAAACAATTCACGTTTGTGATATGTCAAATTTTTAAAAGAATAAAAGAGAAAAGAAGAAGAGGAGGAAGAAGTTACAAGAAAAAACAAAAAGAAAATAAGAAGAAGAAGTTGTAAAAAGATGTAGAAGCAACTGTAATAAAGATAAAAAACAAAAAAGAAAGAAGAAGTTGCAAGGAGAAGCGAAGCAAAAAAGAAGACGATAATGCGGGCTAAATCTTGTAAGGATAAGTGTCGAATGTCCATATGTAGTAATAAATGACTTGTTTTTTAAGCTGACTATTTCTTGTGTAAGAAATATAACCTAATGGATATTTTGTGTAATTTTTCCAAATTATATTAATAAATGTAGTAACTTTTTGCTATTTCCTAAACTCATTAGGGAAATAAAATTGATTAATTTAGTATATTTATTACTTTATTTGAATTAAAATGGAATGACATATCAATTTAAATATTTTAATTTTCAATGTATATTCAATATTTTAATTACTATGTTTATTAATAGTCTTAGAATTTTTAAGTGACTATTTATATAGTTTATTGTTAGTTAAACCTTAATGTAATTTTTACCCTCCTGATATATTATTGTCATTTACGTAAGAAATTTTTAATAATAATTTATATATTTAGAAATTGCATAAAAAATATTATAAATTACAATATTAATGAATAAATATATTTTAAAAGAACATATAAAAAATTCATAGTCAAACAAATATTGGATTGACTAGTTTTGAATGTGAGATCCATATTCTCACTTCACCTTCTGTTAAATCTCCGTAATCCACTCTTTTTTTCTTTGTTTTTCTTCCCACATTTTTTCTTTTTCCTTTTTCATCAACTTTTAAAACTCATTCTATCAAAATACCTACCATATTAAGACATTTTAAGATAAAGTCTAGGAGGTTGAATTTATCACATGATCTTTTTTATTATAATAATAATAATAATAATAATAATAATTATTATTATTATTATTATTATTATTATTTATTAAAAATAATCCTATTTTAAAATTATCACACAAAAAAGTTTTCAAAAGTGTTATTTTTTACCAAAAGTCATTACACTTTAAAAGTTATCACACAAAAGCTATTTTGGTCACTTAAAAGTCATTCAACTTTGACTCTTTTTTTTCTTTCAATTTTCACTAAGTTAACTAAAAAAATCACATGAATTTTAATATTTATATCGAAAATATTATATAAGCTCCAAAATAAGTTAATTACTCAATCCATTTATTTTACTTGGCTATATTGACTTGATGTATCCTTAAAAAAAATTAATTAAATGCGTATTTTACATATTAAAGTTCTCTTAATTTATGAAAATGACTAGTAGATTGAAATATATATATTTAGTATATGATCCCAGTAAAATAAAATGGAGATATATTCACGATAATTTTAGAAATATACTTTACAATATCTCTTCGTAACACCAACTTGTTAGCATATACAATATTACATTTGCTTTTTTAAAATTTGATTTCTATACATAATATTAATGCATTATAATTAAATATTAAAAATAATATGAAGGAACTTGTCACGATCCAAAAATGAAAGTGATGACACTCATCTTTTCCCACCAAGACAAGTCAGTCTAAATCCAAATATAACAATAATATGTGGAAGTTAAAATAAGGATGAAAGTTTAATACTAATACTAAAGCGGAATACAATGTCAACTTAATTAAACCCCCAAAACCTGGTTGTCATGTGTACAAGCCTCTAAAGTATTACGATTGATTCAAAAGAAAAAGTACAAGTCTGAAATGACATTGTTTCTAGAATAAAACAAGATCATAAATAAAAGTAAGAAGGTTCGCTGAGATGACAGACAACTGCCTCACAAATCTCCATAGGAAGCCTCGGAAAAGAAGAGAATAGAAAGTATCACAAAGATCTGGGATCGTAACCTACAAAAATGTAGAAGCAAGGGGTAAGTATCAAACTACACGGTACTCAACAAATAAACTTCTAAACACAAGCTAAGGGAATATAATACGGGTACTCTTTACCACCCCAACCGAACCTCCACAACTACAACCTGCATAAAACTAGTCCAACCTAACAGTTCACAATTTACATAGCACAACAACAACACTCTAACAATAACATATCCTCAACAACAAACTATTATTCATCAATTACAAGTTCCATAAAAAGGCACTCACAAGATGAGCAACACATAAGATCAAGTTCACCAATGATAAAGATGTGCAATGAAATGCAATGTCAAGTATAGTGATGCATGTCTGACCTAACGATACACACCCACTGTCTCTTAGTCCGTGACCCATGAGGGACATATCTGTCCATGCATCTGTCACAGCGTGTGACACAACCCTCGATAATAAAATTCGTCGCGGCATGTGACACGTCCCTCGATAATAGAGTATTTCACGGCGTGCGACAGGCCCCTCGATAATATAATCAATCACGGCACGCGACACGTTCTTCGAAATGGTACATTCTCTTTAATTTCTTATTTTTCCTCAATTCACAAAGCACTTGTCACAACCATGTCTCAGAACCAATGCAAATGACATGTTCACACAAATAATGATGAGATGAACATTTTCATAATAATGCACAATTCACAACAACACAATCATGATACAACATCCACAATGAATCAATAAGTCTTTCAAACCATTCTCAACACATCACACACCAATAATTAATCACATTGGTTTTTGGTACCCCCTTTTCATCATTAGAATTATTCAATATGGACAAGTCAATCCATCACCAAGTCCTATTCCTCCCCAACACATACCACAAGGAAATACACGATTATATACACTTAACAAGGGTTTAGAAGTCCACTTGCCTCAGTTAATCAACAATTCACTCCGGAACATATGCCTTCTCCTTTCGTTGAGCTTCCAAATCAATGCAATCTATTCAAATAAATAATCACACTGAGATTTTGAAACTAACAAAACCCATATTATTATATGTCTAGTCTAGACCCAAAAATTCACTCAAATCTACAATCAAGTTCCTCAATCTTGATGCCAATTAATATGTCAACTCTCATATTTCCAAATTTCAAATCTAGGTTTAAGTCTTAGTTCTTCCAATACCATAAATTTAATAGTATTCATATAATATAATACACCTAATATTCAATTACCTATCTTAATATATCAAAACTTGAATAATAATGTGATAACCAATAAAAATAATCCAAAATTGGCATCAATTAATTATGAACCATTACTGTTAACTACCAAAATGCTCATTAACTTGATTAAAAAATGATTTATGAATCTATCTTCATCCCATCATCACATCATCATTGTCTTATGATTTTCCCTAGAATCATTTGGTCATAATTCATTCATAATTTGACACGTCAACTAGTAACAATCACGTGCACAACAACATCGATTCATTTTGATTCTTGCCCATGATATAATATTATTTTCCTTTAAGAACACTGCACAATTAATGTACTGGAATTTTGAAGCTCTCACCTGAAAGTCGTCATCACGCCACAGGTAAGTTTTAAACCCTTTTCTTTTCCTTTCTAAAATAAATCTTACTAACTTATTTTAATATATACATGTGCCAAATAGTATAGGGTCCTGAAATAACTTATGATCTTGGCCCATTAATCACTTACTAAAATTATTTATTTTAAAAATTTACCCGCCAATTAAATGAGTTAAACGAGTAAATCAAAATTCCATTTAAAATTTTTGAAGAGGGTCTTTTATGTAAGAGAGAGGAATAGTTCTCAAAATGACCTAACGGGTCATCACAGAACTATTTTTCCCTTATTAATATACTCATTTATATAGAAAAAAAATTCATAGACACCTTCTAGAAATGACTAATTGTATAATAAACTTTAAAGAGGAGATATTCTTATGTAAACAAAATTTGTTTTTTGTAGTAAATTTAAAGTTAAATGAAATTATGTAACAAAAAAAATAATAAAGTAATTTTTTTTTGATAAATTCAAAGTTGGATATCATCAATAAAATTTATCCAATTATTCTTCAATTTCACTATCTTAGTTCTTTAAATCTCTACCTACCTCTAATTTTTAAAAATATGATAATAAAATAAAAATTGATTAATCATAAAAAATACTAGCTCAATTTCATAATAACTTTTTAAAAAAAAGACATAAGTGGAGGAAAATGACGAATAAAAATTGAGGGCATAACTTTTATTGTTTAAAAAGTGGGATCTACTTCGGTCCATTTTCTAATAAAAGAATGTTTTATATAAATATCGTTTGGCATGTCTCATAATAAAATTTATCGTATCAATAATAACTTTTCAGCCACAATAAATTATTTAAAATAAAAACATTGTAACTAAATAAATATTTTTGCTTCAAGTTCTAAAATTTATGGCAACAATTAATGATATAAATAGATTTTCACTATGGTAAATTTGTAGTTGATCATAAGTTTGTCACGCGATAAAAGTTATTTTAGCAGTAGTGATTTTTTAATCATAATAAATTATTTCAAACAAAATATTATAGTTAAAACTATATACTTTTGCTATAATTTGTAGAAAAAATTTATAAAAATAGTTAAATGATATAGCCACAATTTTTTTATGATTCAATTTTGGCGTAATTAATATTTACTTTGAGTACAAGAAAGTTATGACAATAATTACTTTAATAGTTATAACATGTAGGGTTGCTATTAATTAGGGTCAACAATTATGAACTACATAACTTTTATATGTTCTATAATGCGTCAATATCTATATTTAAAGTGTACTAGATTACATCTTTTTAATGTATGTAAAATAAAATAATACATAATTACGATATACATTATGTGAAAAAAGATATTCAATTTTCATTTAATATGACTTTCTGTTGAAGCAAACAATTAAACTCCACGTAAATAATAATAAAGAAATATTTCTCTAATTAAAATTATGTTTATACTTAGTAATACACAATATTGTAAATTGAAATAGTTATGAGTTCTAAAATTTCCAATTATTTTTTTCTTAAATGTAATCGACGAACAAAATTGCATACGTTCAATACTACTAGTATATGATTTTCTTCCAAGAAAATAAATAAGAATATAATTTTGGACTTATATGTTTTAAATAAATGCTAATAATAATGAGACATTTATAAAAATGTCTTGAATAAGACATTAAATTTCTTATAATATAATTTCTTTAAGTAAAATGAATATTTTTTTTAAAAAAAGAACACACTCAACTAAAAAATTCAACTACATTTTATGTTATACAACCTTGCTCGTTAATAGTGTTCAAATTTTTTTTTGTGTAGTTCAATAATTTATCAATTGACTAAATATAATTGTCTCTTGCACTTTTAGATTATCACTCTATTTCTATATTTTTTAGGAGATTTCAAATAGTGTCCGTTCATTTTTTAGAAAAAATAATTAAATATGAACAATTAATGTGAAAACCAAATGAACAAAAATATAATTCAAAATAAAAAAGAATACATAATAAGCAAATGAACCTATATTAAGTCATAATTTTCAAACTAAACTAAATAAAATGTTACATTTCATTTTACCCTTGAACTTTTCGAAACGAATCAGATGTACCCCTATGTGAATTGTATTCTTATAGTAATAATAAAAAAAATTAAATCAAGTTTTCACTTTTGTCAGCCTAAAAAGATATATTTGAATCATTTTTTTAATAATAAGGATATATGTAAGCCGTTATTTTAAAACCAAATGGTATATGAATTTTAAATTTCAAAATTAAAATAGTAATTAGACCCTTGGACTAATTAGATCTTGGCATACCTTCATTTAGACTAGGCCAGTTCGTTTCCTTCGGTCAGGTCACTTGGACTAAGTTTTTTGAGGTCTTTTTGGCTAGGTTCATCCCTTGCAGTGTTCGAGATCACCTCCGGGATCACTTCTCTAGGTTGGAGCAGGCTCCATGACTGTGTTAGAGTAGGAGGCAAGGTTCCATGAGCTCTCGTGCCATGTCATTATGATTCTACCTATTGAGGAGAAAGAGAGAGTTTGATGCTTTGTCCATGGATTGAGGCTCCGGCTACAAATTGAGCCTCAGTCTATGATCTATGTGGGTCGTTCCTTTCTAGAGATTGTTGATCACACCCCCACTATTGAGCAGTTCCATTGTGAGGTCCAATGGGACAACGACAAAAGAGCTAGATTGTAACGACCCACTAGGTCGTTTTGAGAACT
>JAJOOD010002701.1:0-16547 GCA_029582525.1 Solanum tacnaense
AGAAAGAAGAAAATCATCATTATAGCTTCGAAATTTTCGCAACAATTATTATTATTATTAGTAGTACTACTACTAATGTTTCCCACTTAAGGATTGAAAATTTTATAGAATAATCAAAGATTAAGGGGTCTCTCGCTAAGATGTTTAAATGAAAAAGGTCTATCAAATATTTATTTATGGTTCACAAAAAAAGAAGGAATTATAGACATTGCAGAGAGGAAGCATGAATAGCGCCCTTCCAACTTTCTCCTCTACTCTCGGCTAATTCTCGTTCTGTTGACTTTGATATGTGTTGTGTGATGAAGAGAGTCGGAAGAGGAAAAATAATATTTTTGACTATTCTAGTTCTAATGGAAAGATATGATGTAGAAGTTGTTGGAACTTTTTTTTTCTGGAGGAAGATAAAAACTTGGCTTGAAAGTGATGGACTACGTGCCAATTTGGTTTTAGGATTAAAGACACGTCTTACTAAATATTTAAAAATTCAATATACCCTTGCATTGAAATTTATTGGTATTAAGTTGCCATAATTGTTACTGAGAAAGAAGAAAATCATCATCATAGCATTGAAATTTTGGCAACAATTTTGGCAAAGATTAAGAGGTCGCTCGCTAAGATGTTTAAATGCAAAAGGGCTATCAAATTTCATTTAATTTTTTCACAAAAAAAGAGAGAAGGAATTACATGCATTGCAGAGAGGAAGCAACAATAGCACCCTTCCGACTTTCTCCTCTACTCTCGGCTAATTAATGTTCTTTCGGCTTTGATATGTGTTGTCTGATGAAGAGAATCGGAAGAGGAAGAACAATATTTCTGACTATTCTAGTTCTAGTCGAAAGATGTAGAAGTTGCAGGATATTTTTAGTTTTTGGAGAAAGATAAAACTTTGCTTGAAAGTGGTGGACTACGTGTCCATTTGGTTATAGGATGAAAGACACGTCTTACTAAATGTTTGAAAAGTCAAATATACCCTTAGATTGAAATTTGTTGGCATTAAGCTGCCATTATTTGGTCAAACAAAAAAGAAAATCATCACCATAGCATTGACATTTTCGCAACAATTATTATTATTAGTAGTACTACAACTAATGTTCTGCACTTTAGAATTGAAAATTCTATAGAATAATCAAAGATTAAGGGTCGCTCACTAAGATGTTTAAATACAAAAGGGTTATCAAATTTTCATTTATTTTTCACAAAAAAAAAAGGAATTACAGACATTGCAGAGAGGAAGCAACAATAGCTCCCTTCCAACTTTCTCCTCTACTCTTAGGTAATTCTCGTTCTTTCGGCTTCGATTTGTGTTGTGTGATGAAGAGAGTCAGAAGAGGAAATATAATATTTCTGATTATTCTAGTTCTAGTGGAAAGATGTAGAAGTTGTAGGAGCTTTTCTTTTTTTCTGGTGGAAGATAAAACTTGATCCGAAAGTGGTGGACTAGATGTCCATTTGGATTTAGGATGAAAGACATGTCTTACTAAATGTTTGAAGAGCCAAGTATACCTTTAAATTGAAATTTATTGGCATTAAGTTGCCATGTTGAACAAGCCTTTTTTATTATAGTAGAATAGAAAGAATAAAAAAACAACCATACCTCTGATCAAGTATTTTTGTTTTAAACAAAAAAATTAATTAAAATCAAAACAACACTTCAATATATTTATAATTTTTTAGGAGATAAAAACATAAATGAATGAATTATAAAAAAATATCAAAAGTAAGATTAGTTGATTACATTAAAAATTATATTTTGTAGAAATAACAAAATCTATATATATGAACTAAAAAATATTTTAAAAGAACTAAACTCACATCGAATTAAAGAAATGACAAAGTCATCATATGAAACATTCAAAAAAATTCTAAAGTTAGAGATTGTTGCTTCCTAACATATATACATATATATATATTTAGTTGTGCTAACAAAAAAAATTGAAAAATGAAAACTCAAAAATCATGGGTTAAAGATAGAATCATTTGTCCTAATTACTAATAATAGAGCCAAAATGTACCTCTAACTGGTGTTGAAAAGTAGCCACAAAAATCAATAATTTTTTTAGGGAAAAGGGTTCGAAATTTATATATTAACTTTGACAGAAATTGTTGTAACAATACCAAACTTTGGGCAGGACCTATTACCCCTGCACTATTTAATAGTGTATTTTAAAGATATATAGGTGCTCACGTGAACACCATAAATATTGCATCATTATAAATAATAACTTGTGCAGCTGGACACTTATATATCCATTAATCCCGGGTGAATTCAACCTTGACTTTTTCAACTTAATGTTGCAAAATAATAAGTGTGCGACATGGATTCCGTTGTAGAGAAGGAGGTCTGCGATGCGAGGGTTGTCACGGAGTTCAATCTGCGTGACATGTTCATTGCAAGAAAATAAGTCTATGAATCAAGTTCATCAATGGGTGTAGTATGGAGGCTAACAAAATGTTGGTGCCCCACAATGCATACCACATTCTTTAGCCAAACTTTTCTTTATTTCAGTCCAGGATACTTTAGGATCAAATCTTATTGTTCTTAACCTGAAATTAATCCAATAATATATATTATATCATCACAACAATTATACTTAAAACACATGAATGTATGTGAGTTTATCCTCGAAACTTAGCTAAATTATGAATAAAATATGGCATTGTGATCCATGAATACATCCCATATCACAAACCCACTCTTAAAGCTTAGCTAAATTATGAATAAATTATGGCGATTTGATCCATGAATACATCTTATATCACAAGTCCACTCTTAAAGATTTTGTTCGTTCTCAAAAAACCCATCATATACCATACAAATCTAATGTGTCAATAACACTAATTGGAAAAAAGTTGGTTATACTCAGATTCACAAAGATATTTCAATCATGATGGAATTCACACATTCAAGCATAGTCTATTTTATCCGCAAGTCTTCATGCAAACAACAAAACATTTAAACTGATCTTCATGAATATATAGGATGAACATGTTCATATACTCTACTACAATTATGATAAGTCTTACTACTCCCAGATATTTTAATGATCCTCAAAAATGCATTGACCTGGTCCTCTGCAGAGTCTTCTCATCCAGGGAAATGTGCCATATAGCTGGAAAGTTGTCTCGTCAGAGGTTGGTGAGGCGTCAACGTACTAAACCAATCAGAATAGACGAGGTTGTTTGTCCATTAGTTAATAACTCTTTATTGTTGATATATTCAATATGATAAACAACATATCAATCATTCATTCAAAGAGAGAAAATTTAAGCTTCAACAAAACAACAAGGGACCTCATAGACTGACGATTTACTTCCTGAACCTGTTGTCATTTTGATTGCTTGTATTTGTGCTTAACTTGTAGGATTCGTTTCACTTTGACAGAAATGTTTCAAAACATGTGTGAATCATTGTAAGCACATAGTTGAGGGCATCATTGTGTCTTACAAAAAGTCTATATTAATCAGTTACGATTAGTATAGTGGCAATACAGGCATTGCTTTGGCTCAGTTAAGTAATAGGTTGCATTACTTAGTGTGATATTAGGTGGTTAATCTCATTGTGTGGTTGTAAACTGTGTTGCGCTTTTGCTTGTGAAGATTAGTGAAAACAGTTTGAAAATCCTATGAGACAAGTCGTGGTTTTACTCCCTTGAGCAAGGAGGTTTCCACGTAAAAGTGTTGTGTCTTTTAATTACTTTCTGTACTTACTTTCGTGCATTAATACTATGTAAGGGACCTGGTCCCATCGTAGTTAGTAGATGCATACATTCCAACAAATGGTATCAGAGCTTGACTCTTCTATTTCGTTAACACCAAGAAAAGAAAAGATCCTGAAGGAATTATTGTTCCACCAAACTTGGAAGAAGGTCAGTGCACCACTAGACCACCTCGATTCAACGGACAATTTTATGGATGGTGGAAGACACGCATGCATGACTACATCAATGCTGAAGATATTGAGTTGTGGGATGTGATTTTTGACGGACCGTACATCCCCACCAAAGATGTAGTGGAAGGAGAACTCACCAAAGTGGTTCCCAAAACCAGAAGGGAATACAATGAAGCTGACAGGAAAAAGATAGAGATGAACTATAAAGGAAAAAAGTTGCTAGTCCGTGGGATTGGTCTAGATAAGTACAACAGGATCTCTGCCTGCGAGACTGCTAAAGAAATATGGGACTGTCTCAAAATAGCTAATGAAGGAACAATCTAAGGAAAAGAGTCCAATGTAAATATGCTTAAAACTCAATATGCAAATTTCAGTATGAAGGAAGGTGATACCATCTATGAGATGCACACAAGGTTCACTTCTATTACCAACGAATTGAGATATCTTGGTGAGCCTATCCACCCAAGCAAACAAGTTCGGAAAATTCTTAGGGTGCTTCCCAAGTCATGGGAGAGCAAAGTGAATGCTATCACTAAAGCAAGAGATCTGAAGGTCCTCACCATGGATGTTATGATTGGAAACCTACAAACCTATGAGCTAAACAGGCAACATGGGTCAACTGTGAAGGAAGCAAAGAATGAGAAATTAGTAGTGTTGAAGATGTCTCTAAATGATGGGTCAGAAGAGGAGGATGAAATGTCATACTTAACCAGAAGGTTCCAGAAGATAGTAAAAAAGAATGGAGGGTTCAGAAGAAAGGGTCTATCAGAAGAATAGCAAATGCAAATGATCTTTGACACAAATGTGGGAAGCCTGGACATTTCATGAAGGACTGTCAAAGCCAGAAGCAGAAAACTCAGGAGTTCAAACCTCAGAGAAGGGACCAGGTCCCAGACCACGATAAAATAAAGGCTCATACTGATCAAGTTGTGAAGAAAGACTTTGCGGTATGGGGAAATGGCTCTAGCGACTCTAAGGAAGAATAAGACAGTAACGAAGATGTCTCGATGATGGCTGTCAAAGATGATGAAACCGTGTTCAACTCCCTATTCTCATTGATGGCAAAATCGGACGATGAAGAGAACTAGGATGAGGTAACCCTTTTTGATCTCAAAAGTGACCTAGACACTTTATCCATTAAGAGATTGAGAAAACTTGTGGTTGTACTACCAGTAGATGAATTAACCACTGATAATATGATGTTAAGTGAAACACTAAGTCTGTGTGAGGATGAAAATGCAGCCCTTAACTCTCAAATGTCTGAAATGAGTGTTAGGATAAGAATTCTAGAAACTAAAAGTCTGCATCCTAACGAGGAACCTAGTACCTCTGAGGGTGGGAACCGTAAACTCAGTAGTTTTGAGGTTGAATTAGAAGAAAAGTTGAAAGCATCTGAGTTTAAATTAGTTGTTTCTCTTGAAAAGAATTTTCAACCAAAGAAGGACTTAAGTCAGATCAAGGAAGCGCTAAACCATTCCGTAAAATAGACTGATTCGTCTAAGATCCTTTCAAAGTTAGCTAATCAGAAGTTCAACAGAAAAAAGGGCTTAGGGTGTAGACAAATAGAACCTCCCTAAAATCCTCTCAGTAAATATATCTCTGTCTCTGACAATCTTGTGTGTACCCATTGTGGAAGAAATGGTCATCCGAAGAAAAATTGTGAGTCTCTAAAAAGAGTAAAAGAAAACCAGGATAACTTTCTCAAGTCAAGAAAAGGAAAGGTAGAAAAGAAAAAGGCACCTGGTCCCAACTACCATTTTAGCAAGAATACTTTGCCCCCATGGACAGGAAGGTTTCTCATTAAACCTTTTGATAGTTTTTGGGAACTCCATCTCAAGTAGGTTCCTAAGTCTAATAAGTGATTCTTGTGAAAAAGAGAAGAAGCAGTCAATGCTGGTACATGGACAATGGATTCTCGAAGCATATGACTGGAGTCACTAAAACTTCTTCTCTTTGGAAGCACACCAGGGCGGTGGTGTGTCCTTTGGTGATGGGAAAAACGGATTCATTCTGGGAATTGGGAAAATTGGAAGATCAACAGAACATTTCATAGACAATGTTCACTATGTGAATGGATTGAAATATAATTTGCTAAGTGTAACTCAAATCTGCGATAAGGGAAATGAAGTTAAATTTTTGTCTGACAGGTGCATAGTTACTAAATGTGTTACTAACAAAGTTGTTATGTCTGCCAAAAGAGTAAATATTATGTATGTTGCAGATCTTGACTCAATAGAAGGGGATAGTCTTACATGTGAAAGTGCTCAGATTGAGAATGCAAATCTATGACATAGACGACTGGGTATGTGAGCTCATCCTTGCTGAACAAGCTTGTTGCATGGGGCCTGGTCCGTGGACAACCGGCGCTGAAGTTTTCTAACAACATGGTCTATGATGCCTGTGTAAGGGGGAGGCAAATAAGAACATCGTTTAAGCCGAAGAAAGGTATCATCACAACCAGACCACTATAACTTCTCCACATGGATCTGTGTGGACCTGTTAGAATCCAGAGTAGAGGAGGTAAGAGGTACATTCTAGTTATTAGTGATGACTTATCAAGATTCACCTAGAGCATGTTCTTGCTGACCAAGGATAAAACATATGGTGTACTAATAACTTTTTTCAAAGTAATCCAGTGCAATGAACATGGCCAAGAATCATGTCCAGCATAAGAGGACCAAAGACATAGATATCAGCCATCACATTCTAAGGGATAATGTTGAGAAGAATAATTTAGTGATTAGATACTGCAAGACAGAAGATCAAGTGGCTGATATCTTTACTAAGGCATTAGGCAATGAGAGCTTCATCAAGAATAGATTGAAGTTTGGGATGCATAAAGTCACCTGATTTCACAACAAGTTGTCATGAAACCTCTATTTTGACTATTCTAGGGAGGGCTGGTATCTATACTTGTTGTATTGTTTAAAGTTTGTGAACTCTTATCTCGTACCATACTGCAGGTACACACTCATGGCATGTTGGCTAAAGGGAAGATCTAACCATAACAGGTAGTCGTGTCTATAGAGAGGGACCTGGTCCCCAGAAGGTTAGTATCACTTTTTGTTACACAATTTTCTGTCAACGGTCACTGCCACATGTCATCTTCCCATTCACTGTGTCAGTTGCGAACATCTTTTTGCTTTAAAAACCAAGTGTCACTACTCTTCAGGGACCTGATACCTTGTTAAATATAACCCTCTTGAGAGAATTCAAACATCACAAATTCTTCCAACTCTCCTTCGAAATTCTCTCATTGTTTATCTAACCGTCCTCTACTTATTTCTTGAGAAAATGTCTAAATATTTTTCTGCTTCTCAACTCCCCCACTCCCAAGAAATTGAAAATCCCAGTTCATTTAATTTCCCAGTTCCTTCCTTTGAAGGATCTCCGTCTACGCTAGTATGTGGGGTTGGTGAGACTAATGAATCTCTCACACCTCATACTGAAGTGTTGGCGTCTGCAGCACTCAATCGTGGGGAAATTTTGCCTTGCTCTCCAACTCTAGTTCTTTCAGACAAAGATTCTAAAAATTCTGAAGCCTAGTTGGTTGTAAAGGCAACTCTTGAGACTCCAACTAAAGATCTAGCAATTGTGTCTCAACCAAGGCCTGTGTCATCTGCCATATCTGAAAGACTGTTTGAAGGAGATTTGCCTGAGGGCAAGGGGATAAAGTCCAACATTCTAGCAGCAATAGAGGAATTGGTGGCTGTACAAAGTTTGGCCTCTCTCAGAGGGGATATTCAGCCAACTTTTTTGGAACAAGAGTCCAGATCGTTGGAATGGGTCCCTCATAGTACTCAACCAGTGTTCGACCAAACCCCTAAATCCTTTGATGTTGACAGTGAGGAGGAGGAGGAAGAAGAAACCCCTCTAGTCTGGCATAGAAAAGGGGTTCGAGGTGCTAATGTTTTGAATACATCTGTCTCAGATCTAGAAGCAGTTGATGTCGTGCCTAAGACTAAACTTGAAGATGAGCCTACTGAGTCTGAAAGGAAAAGAAAAAGAAAGGGAAAAGGAAAAATGGTAGAGTCTCACACCAAAGGAGACAAAAGACGATATGCAACTAGAGGAGAGGTCCAGAAATTAATGGGAGACGCTTTGGTGGCAAATGAAGTCCAAACAGAGAGAAATCGGAGACGAAGAAGGGATAGTCATGTACTTGTTGAGGAACCTACCTCAATGCCTCAACATATAGGGTCGAGTGAAATAGATTCTGATGATATGGTTAGAGCAGTGGCCAAAAGGAAGAAGGAGGCAGAAGATGAACGGGTCAAAGCTAAAAGGGCTCCTAAGTCTGTGAAGAAGTCACC
The DNA here is from genome assembly GCA_029582525.1 of Solanum tacnaense. NCBI lineage: Eukaryota > Viridiplantae > Streptophyta > Magnoliopsida > Solanales > Solanaceae > Solanum > Solanum tacnaense. The sequence continues at coordinate 8,203 of JAJOOD010002701.1, forward strand.
TTTGAAAAGGAACAAGGTGGTTAAAAAGGCCCCTTCTAAACCAAAATCTGGTAAGGGATCAGGAACGACCGTTCAGAAGCAAGTTGAGGACAGGGTGTTGACAAGAGAAGAGTGTATTGCTGAACTCGAAAAACAAAAGGTGTTAAATGGGAGAGTGTTTGATCCAAAAATTCTCACAGAATATGGTATGTCTACTCTTTTTTATTATGTTTCATTGAAAAGTTGGGAACACCTATTTGAGGCTCCAACACCCTATTTGCATGAGCCAGAGGTGAGGGAATTCTACTACAAGATGGAGTTTCTCAATGATGGCGGCATCCGTGCAACAGTTAGGGGAGTAAAGATCTCTCTGAATGAAGAAAACTTGGGAATCATCTTGGGTGTTCCCGCAAGAGGGATCCGGTCCATTGAAGGTTGCAAACCTTCAAGTGATTTTGTTCAAAGGGCTACTAAGCGTGGGGACATTAAACGTGTGGGTCTACCGAAGAAATTCCTAAGGGGAGAGTATCAGTTGCTGTTTGAGTTCAACAGGTCTTGGTGCCTAGGAGTAAGAAGAGAATTGTAGCTTCTGCCACAGATCTGTTCCTCATGGAACAGTTGGATGAACTGGAGGCTATGAAATTTCCAGGAATCATGCTTGAACACATACACATGGTGCTGACTTGGAAAATTGCCAGACATGGCATACCTTATGGGTACCTACTGAACTATGTGTTTGAACACTTTGGTGTAGCTCTTGGCAGAGGTGTACCTGGAACAGTAAAGTAGATGTTTTCTCCAGCCACCCTTTTGGAGTGTGAATGTACTGAGGGAAAGGTAAAGGGTAAGTCTCATGTGTTTGATCTTCTTGAGCAGCAAGAATCTCTCAAGCGGAAGCTAAATGATCTTACAGTAACCTTGAATGTGAAGAAGGTTGAGATTGTACGACTTAAGGCTCAGATGCATCAGACTATATCTAACGGACCTGGTACTAGTTATGAGGATAGGGAGGAAGTACAAAAGTTGAGAGCTGAGACTGCCCAGTTGCGGAAGAAAAATTCCTTACTTAGTGAGAAATTCTAGACTCTTAACAAGCAAATCATTCAGGCTCATGTAGAAGCTAATGAACGCATGACTCTGTTAGAGAAATCATTCTCTCCCCATCTCCCTCCGTCCTAAATGAGTCTCTCGTCCTTGCTCTCAAGTCTTTCCGTGTCCTATCTAGTTTCCCTGCTTTTACTCTAGTGTAAAAGTGTAGTGTTTTGGCTGAACCTTGTGGTCAACATAAGTGATCTAATGATATAATCTCTTTTGCCCTATTTGCTATGTTTTATCTTTCTTATTTTATGCTTACTTGCGCATGTACTGAGTGGACCATGGCGTTGAGTTCCTAACGTTTTTCATGCAACTAGTATATGTTTACTGTCTCTCCTTTTCAATGATGTCAAAAGGGGGAATTGATTTTGATTGTAAACTTGATGTGTGAAATTAGAGCAACATGACAAGGGGAACATTGCAACATGACAGGGGGAACTACTATTTTGAATGAATGTTAACTCACGTGAGGGTAGTTCGTTTGTCATCATCAAAAAGGGGGAAAATGATAAGTCTTACTACTCCTAGATGTTTTGATGATCCTCACAAATGCAGGGACTCGGTCCTCTACAAAGTGTTCTCATCTAGGTCAATGTGCCATACAGCTGGGAAGCTGTCTCGTCAGAGGTTGGTGAGGCACCAGCACACTGAACCAATCAGAATGGACGAGGTGGTTTGCCGATCGGTTAATAACTCTTTATGGTTGATATATTCAACATGACAAATAACATATCAATCATTTATTCAAAGAGAGAAAATTCAAGCTTCAACAAAACAACAAGGGACCTCATAGACTGACAATTTGCTTCCTGAACCTGTTGTTATTTTGATTGCTTGTATTTGTGCTTAACTAGTAGGATTCGTTTCACTTTAATAGAAACGTTTCAAAACTTGTGTGTATCATTGTAAGCACATAGTTGAGGGAAACATTGTGTCTTACGAAAAGTCTATATTAATCAGTTAGGATTAGTATAGTGGAAAATGCAGGCATTGATTTGGCTCAGTTAAGTAATAGGTGGTATTACTTAGTGTGAGATTAGGTGGTTAATCTCAATGTGTGGTTGTAAATTTTGTTTCGCTTTTGCTTGTGAAGATTAGTGAAAACAGGTTGAAAATCTTGTCAGACAGGTCGTGGTTTAACTCCCTTAAGCAAGGAGGTTTCCACATAAAAGTGTTGTGTCTTTTAATTACTTTCTATACTTAGTTTCGTGCATTAATACTGTGTAAAGGACATGGTCCCATCGTAGTTAGTGGACACATACATTCTAACAAATTATTACATCGCCAATCAGTGGTAGAGCCACCTTATAGTTATGGGGATCACGTTCATCTAAACCCCCTTTGGGGGAAACTTATATTATTTATACATGATTAAAATAACTTTTTAGGTATATATAGTAAATGTCGAACCTACTTTGGCTACTTTGTGTGTCTATTTCTTCATATTTTAAATCCCCTTTATTGAAAATTGTGGCTCCGCCACTATCGCCAATTATAACTATTAAGTGCGCTCATTGTTCAAAACAAATTCCCCCCTCACACCACATGCAAATATTCAATCAAGTGGTATAGGCATAGTAAAGCTACTCACTATCTCAAATAAAATTCATAACATATCATCCTTACATAAGCTTTCCATTAGGATATAAGTTAATCAATGAAAGCATAAAACTGTAGGATCAAAAGCACTTTCTCGGATTATTATGTCACCCCAGAAACCTGCAAGAATTATTTAGCTATAATCATTCTTTTACACTTTAAGATAATCACTTTAAAGATTGTAGCTCATTTCCTTATTTCACATTTTCTTTCTACCAATGTTTTACTTTTTTTCTCAATATTTGTTGGATGAATACGCAAAAATAAATGAAAGAGTTTGAGAGACAAAAGGTTTCTTTTTATTGCTGAACTTTCTTGCTAAAAAATAAAACTCCTATTTCCCTTTTATAAGTTTACAATTAACTACTAAAGCTAAAATAAAGCAACACACAAATAATGAAAAACATGGAAAAAGTGGTAAACATGGTCCACTATAATAGGAAAATATTTTCATTGACTAAGTAAAACATAAACCCACTAATCCTACAAAATAGACCCACAAACTAATTTTCTGCACACTAAATATTTTGAAGAATTAGTCAACACTCCCCTTTCTTCAAAATCACAAACTCCCATTTGTCTTCTGAAGAAGTCATGCTTGTTGCGGAGCAGCGACTTCATAAGAACATTCGCAGTATGATTATTTGTTCCACAAAATTCCAGGGAGATTATTCCACCAACAACTAGATTGTGAATAAAGTGATAGTGAGTGTCGATGTTCTTTGTGCTACTGTGAAAACGGTATTTATTCTCATAGAAATTCTTGCCTTGTTATCACACCATATTTCCGTTGGACCAATCTGCTCTTGTTGACGATCTGCTAACACAGTTTGCTTAACCAAACAGCTTGACTACATGCTAAAGTTGCAGCCATGTATTCTACTTCTGAAGATGACAAAGCTATTGTATCTTGTTTCTTTGAACTCCATAAGACTGCTTCATTTCCAAGACTAAAAACGTTCCCAGTTGTGCTCTTGCGATCATCCAAGCTACTTGCCCAACCATTATTAGTAAAGCCAGTCAATCCAAAACCTGATACTTTTGAGTATCAAATTTCGTGACTTGTTGTGCCGGCAACATATCACAAGATCCTCTTAGCGGCACCTAGGTGTTGCTTTGAAGGACTATGCATAAACCTTGAAATCAAACTAACAGAGAATACTATATCGAGCCTTGTGTGCGATAAGTAGTTTAGACCACCAACCAAGCTTCTATAATAAAAAGCATTTGTTGCACCTGTACCATCATCGAGTTTCAACTTCCCATTCATATTTATGGGTGTGGGCGATGGATTACAATTCAGCAGGTTGAACCTCTTTAAAAGTTTAGTAGCATATTTCCTTTGTGAAATAAAAATTCCATCCGAACCTTGTCTCACCTCAAGCCCAAGAAAATAATGCAACATACCCAAGTCGGACATCTCAAAGTTACTCATCATGCAACTCTTACATTAAAAAGCAATAGATTCACAAGAGCCCATATATATGATATCATCAACATAAAGACAAACAACCAGAAAATCACTATTACCTTGCTTCTTCACATAAAGTGTAGGTTCATTATCACTTTTTCTGAACTGCTGCTCTTGAAAAAAAGAGTCAATTTCGCTACACCATGCCTGTGGTGCTTGATTTAAATCATACAACGCCTTTTTCAATTTGTATACTTTTCTCTTCCCTTCATTAGAAATGAAGCCTTCAGGTTGTCAAACATAAACTTCTCTTGTAAGTTGCCATTTAGGAAAGCAGACTCAACATAAATTGGTAAACATGCCAACCAAGTTGAGAAGCCAAGGCTAGAGTAGTTCTAACCATTTCGAAGTGAGCTAGTACTGAAACGTCTCATTAAAGTCGATGCCCTGTTGTTGAGAGTATCCTTTTGCAACAAGTCAAGTTTTATGCCTTTTGACACTTTCATCGGCATTGTACTTTGTTTTGAAAATCCAATTTAGCTCTATAACATTCTTCCCTTCCGGAAAATCAACTAGCTCCGAGGTCTGATTTTTATCGATAGCTTGAATCTCTTCAATCATCGCATCCTGCAACTCTGGTTGTTTTGCAGCTTCTTCATAACATGTCGGTTCATCAGCTAACATGGCAAAGATACAAAATGCATAACATCTTGCAGTGACCAAAACTTTGTTGGTGGCGTCTCTCTTGATGACGTCGAAGGTGGAGAACGAGAGCTTAATTGAGTAGAATTGTTGCTACTTCCATGAGCAGTATGATGAATATTGCTGCTACCAGGTGAGGAAAGATCAGACCTTGTTGTTTCAAGTATCCATGTATTCTCTACTTCTGTGTGAACTGGAATATGGATGACTGAATCTTCTCCTTTGTTGTTCCATTCCAAGGCTGCTTCTTCATTAAATAAAACATTCCTGCTGATAATCACTTTGCCACTGGTAGGATTATATAGTCTATATGCTTTGGATTGAGGACTATAACCAATGAAAATGCATTTCTCTGATTTTTCATCTAGCTTAGAACGTAAATTAACCAAAGCATAAGCTATACACCCAAAGACTTTCAAGTGGCTTACTCGTGGTTTCCATTCCGTTCATGCTTCATATGGAGTTTGATTCAAAACGTCTTTTGTTGGGGAGATGTTTAAGAGGTACACAGCAGCAGCCAATGCTTCTCCCAAAAAATGAACAGGAAGTCCCCTTGCATTAAGTAAGCTTTTGTCCATCTCAACTACCGTATGGTTCTGCTGCTCGACAACTCCATTTTTTTGTGGCGAGTACGGTGTTGTAAGCTCCCTGTGAAATCAATTCTCTTCACAAAATAAATTAAAATCATTAGATAAATATTCACCACCACGGTCTGTGCGAAGAGCCTTTATGTTGGGGGATGTTTGTTTCTCCACGAGTGCGTTGAATTTCCTGAAATTCTCAAAAGCTTCTAATTTGAAATTCAAAAAAAAAGCCAAAATCATACTGCTATAATTATCGGGAAATAGAAAAAAATACAGAATCCCACCAAGTGACTCGATCGTCATTGGTCCACATAAGTCGGCATGTACAAGCTCAAGATAACGGAAAGCTCTACATGATTTTCCTACAGGAAAAGATTTTCTACTTTGTTTCTCGAACATGCAACCTTCACATAAATCAAGATCACCAATTTCTGGTAACCCATCTACCATATTCTTCCTAGTCAATAATTTCAGCCCATTAATGTTCAAATGGCCATAGCGAAGATGTCATAGTTGAGTTTAAGGCATTATTTTCCACACTTGAAACATTAAGGGGAAACATGTTATTTTGGGTCATAGGCACAACTGCTTTAGTTTGACCAGAAATAATATCACTGACAACACATGAACTATTTTAAAACAAAATAGAGTAACTACTAGCAATCAATTGTCCAACACTCAGTAAATTATGTGCCAAACCAAGAACAAGTTGCACATCACAAAGGAGTTTTACATTACCCTGCATTGTCTTGATGGCTATGGCTCCTTTTCCTTCAACTCGAACTTGTTTGTTATCATCAAGTCGAATGTCACAGTTTTGTGACTCATCGAGATCTCTAAATAAAAACCTTATGCTAGTCATATGATTCGAGCATCGACTATCAATAAATCAAACATTATCAGTAATGTTAGTGATTGAAGAATGAGCCATGAAAAAAATACTTTCCTTCTCTACGTTCTCACAGAAATTTGCTTGATTTTGACCGTCCTTTTGCTTAGTCCAACAATGTGTTTCTGTATGATCGAACTTCTTGCAATACTATCACTGAAATTCACTCTAAGGATGACGAGTGTCATTGAATTGACTTCTGCCTCTACCGCAGCCTTGACCTTGGCCACGAAATCCGCCTCTTCCTCTATCTCTGCCAAAAAAATTTGAGGATTTTTCTTTGGATAAAGATGACTCCTCTTTCACCTGGAATGCTTTTTCTTTAATTTTCTTATGACACTTGTTTATCCTATCTACATGAGCTAATTAATAATCCATTAAAGCATCAAATGAATAATTAGATAAATCCTTGGATTCCTCAATAGCAGCAACCGCATGCTCAAATTTTTTGGTTAAAGATCTCAACATCTTTGCCATAACAATTTCATCACTAATATTATTCCTATACGACTTCATGAGATTAACAATGGAAGAAACTCTAGAAATATAATCTTGAACAGATTCATTACTTTTCATAAGTAAAGTTTCAAAATCACGATGTAAAGTTTGCAATATTACATCAATTACCTTCTTATCTCCCATATACTGCTGTTGCAGAATTTCCCAAGCTCCATGACAAGTCTTTGCTGCTGAAATTTGGGGAAAGATATCACCATGAAGGGCTTGTTGAATTAGGAACAACGCCTTTGAGTCTTCTTATGATTCTCCCATAGTTGTTGTGCCTGGCCTTCATCCGGATCTGCAAATTCGCTCTCCACCAAGTCCCACACCACTTGAGACTTGAAGAGAATCTTCATCATAAAAACCAAAAATGATAATTCACCCCTTTGAAAATTGGAAGATGTTGGGAGTTACTGTTATAGTTTGTTGCCATTGTTTCTCTGGTTTAGTATTTCTGGGACTAAAATTTTATTCTCTCTCGTTACTCTTTTGCCAAGGGAGTAAAACTTTAAAACTGGCGCTGATACCAAATTTTTTGGATGAGTAGGCAAAAATAAATGAAAGAGTTTGAGAGACAAAAGGTTTCTTTTTATTGCTGAACTTTCTTGCTAAAAAAAATAAAAAATCCTACTGCCTTTTTATAGGCTTACAATTAACTACTAAAGCTAAAATAAAGCAACACGCAAATAATGGAAAATATGAAAAAAGTGGTAAACATGGTCCACTACAATAGGGAGATAATTTCATGAACTAAGTAAAACATAAACCCACTAATCCTAGAAAATAGACCCACAAACTGATTTTCTGCAAACTAAATATTTTAAAGAATTAGTCAATCTGCCCTTTTTTTAGCTCACTAATTGCTAGTAAAGATCTTCTTCTTTTTTCCATAGTTTTTAGGTTTTTGTTCAATTTGATTCTTCTGTATGAAATTTATCCTTGCTAACAACTAGTACAACTATATAGTGCCACTACTTTTACTCCTATCTTACCACATAACCATACCTTTCTGTATTTTTACCTCTTTTTTACTCCCTTTCCTTCTAAGTTTTTTTTCAACTCAAAATGAATTCAAAACTTTTTGGATCAAGTATGAGAGGTTAGTCAATAAAAAGGACTTTGACTACGTCATGTAGTTAAATAAAGAAATAGGTCAATAAGCTCAAAGGGGCTTAACTAACGATAATGCATGGATAGGCACAATAACATGGTCACATATATATGCTAACAAAAAAAAGTCTTGATCACATCCAATAATTTCAACACCAAGTTCAATTTTTTACACACGCATGGAAAGTTATAATATCTAATATGCAAGAATATATACAAATTCTGATTTCACATGACACAATAATAGTTTAGAACACAATTTCATTAGACTCCAATCGTTATAACACAAACACATTGAATGACATCATGCATTATTAAGTCATACTATTGTTAGAGTCATCTTAGAAGGTATGTGTGTCAATATTGAAGTATCTATGTTTTTATACTCTTTTTATGAATGAATTCCCATGAAGTCTAGCAAATTCCAATCTAGAGGTAACTAGATCCAACTAGCGGTGAGTTCTAAATTCTACTA
>JAJOOD010002704.1:0-14855 GCA_029582525.1 Solanum tacnaense
TTTGAAGTCGGACTGTCTGGATAAGGAAAGGCACCCGGATTTAAGAGGGGTATTTTGGTCTTTTCCTTAACCAATTAATTTATTTCATTTTAGTAATTAATTAGGGGTCTAAACTGATTTTATTCAGTTTACACAATTACAAATTATGCTAGGGCTTTGAGAGAAGAGAAAAGAGGAGAAAAGTCAAGGCGTTCTTGGAGATTTCTTGCGGAATCGAAGTCGTTTCGCCAAGGGTTGATCCCTAAAGAGGTATGTGAGTTCACATAGCATTTCGTTCACCCACGCGCCAATCATATTAATTTCAGTGCTAAATTCGTTCTAGAAAGTTGAAGGTTGATGTTCTTGAATTGTGTTCTTGAAATTGACTTCTGTTCTTGAGATTGGGATGAGATTGATGAGTTCTTGAGGAAATCATGTCAATTTTAGAATTGTGTTTGATTAGATTATTGTGTACATGTATTGGGTATCTGAATCTAAAAAGAAATTGAGAAAAAGAATCAAATTTAGTTGAATTAAGATCAGAAAACGAGAAGAAAAATTCATCGGATTGAACTGGAAGAGGGGTGGCGTGACCAGCAAGGCTGGCATGGCGCGCCAGCAGTGCGCCACACCAGCATTGAGCCCGGGACGTCTGCCCCTACCCTTTTCCGTCTTTTAGCCTATCTGAGTCCTTCTAAAGTATACTAACACTTCCTATTGATTCTAACTACTCTAAATGACTTCTAAACATCTAGAAATCATCCGTAAACATGAATCATCACCTTGAATCCATAAATTCAAATTCAAGGTAAAACTAAGAGTCAAGTCTTGAGAGTTCTTCGAGTCATTTTAAGAAGTCTTTCTACAATCTTTTAAACTTGTTTTAAGACTTGAGCATTGAGTTGAGCAAGAGTAAGAGTGAAGTTAATCTTCTTTTGAAACGTTATATGGGAACTAAGTATTCCCAAAGAGTAAATATTTTCAGATTTAAGATGAGAGGAAACACCAATTTCCAAATGAGTTTTCATGAGTAGTTTTGGGTTCCATCTCTTTTAAGAGATAAGCTTTTTGAGTAATAACCTCAAACCACAGAGAAAGAGTTATTTTTTAAAACATATGAGTTGAGTATATTTTGGGAGTAGTATAGAGCACCAATATGGGGACGAGTTCATATCAACTCAGGTCTCCATAAACCATATAACCATCGTGGGTAGAAAGGATCAAACTTTTTAGACGATTCCTTAATGCTTTTTAGCATAGACTAGTGGATCCACTTAGTAGAGGCGTTCTATATCACGGCAAGTTATAGAACAGTTCTGGCAGCGTGGGCGAGACGTTGTATCATCACATAGCTTATAGTGATGGTTTTTGGTTAGAGAACCACAAAGTTATATTATACTTTATCATATATAAATTGAGTTGTTATATTATTTTTCAATACATTGAGTTGCTACCTACTGTTTAAATGCTTTATATAAACTACATCATTATTGTTGTTTATTTCTACATTAGGTTGAGTATCCATAAGTTGAGTAAAGCTGAGGTAAGTGCTCTTTCAGAATTTAGCTCGAGCTTATGTCATGTTTAGTTTTCCCCTTGCATGCCCGTACATTTAATGTACTGACGCCATTTGGCCTGCATCGTTTTATGATGCAGATACAGGTAACTAGGATCAGCATCCAGCGCTTTGTTAATCCAGTCGAGAACTCAGAGTCATTTGGTGAGCCTCCTTGATTTCCGGAGGAACCTTTTTTTTTTTGCTTTGTTTATATCAGCTGTTAGGATGATTGGGGGTCTTGTCCCGACATCCCTCATAGTATTAGAGTCTTCATAGACAGTTAGACGTTATTAGTTCATTAGTCTTATTCATTTCATTTGTTTTGTTATAAGACTTGAGTTGCCTTATTGGCTATTGAATGTTCCCTTTACAACATTCTAAGTATTTCATGAGCTTATCTTTCATGAGTAAAGTTTTCCGCTAAATAGTAAGTCAGGTCAAGGGTTCGCTTGGGGCCAGCAATGGTTCTCGAGTGCCAGTTTCGCCCAGTGAATAGGCTCGGGGCGTGATAAGGCTCTAGCAGGAAAATACAATCCCAAAGACTACTGATAAAGAAAAACATAGAGCCAATTTATTACTGACGCATAACAGTATAGAACTCCATAACAGTATAGAACGCATAATATATATATATGAATATTTTACCCCTATACTAAATAAAAAATGTTATATTCATATTCTTTGATTATTTTATTTTTAAAAAAATATTGAGAAGTAAACTTTTACTATTAATGAATTGAGAATATTTGAAAAGTTGTAAAAAAATAAATATCCTAGAATTAAAGAAAATAGAGAGACAAACGTTAGTTAATGAGAGCAATTAGGTAGAGATTTGAGTCGTACATTAACCAAAATATAGTAGCATTACCTTTACATTGCTAGAATCCTAAAAGATGCAGATTTCGATGCATTGAATTTGAATTTCATAGTTAATATATGTTATTTTAAATGATAAATGCATGAAAAGAAGTCAAAGAGACTAAATAATTATTTAAAGTATTATATAAAGCCAAGAAGAGTTTTCATTTCCCTTTACATTGCTAGAATCTTAAAAGATGCAGATTTTGATGCATTGAATCTGAATTCCATAGTTAATATATGTTATTTTAGATGATAAATGCATGAAAAGATGCCAAAGAGACTAAATAATTTTTTTAAGTATTATATAAATCCAAGAAGAGTTTTCATTTCCCTTAACCCCCCCCCCCCCTCCATTTTTATGGGCTCTAAAGAAGAGTAATTCATTTCTAGCAATTTTTTCTCAATTAATGTCTAAGTTAAAGGTTATGAACATTGTTTGATTTATCTAAGAATTTTTTGATATGGATGTTTTTGGATTTGTCAAAGAATTTTCTTAAGAGCAGAAGAGCATTAGTTTTTTCATTTGAAGAATATACTCATGGCACAAATTATTTAATTTAATTGCTAGAGGTTAAGAAGTGCAGCACAATATTAATTTTGAGGCAAAAGATCTCAATGTATCACTGGTTTTACACGTATACTGGTTATACACGTATTTCATTAATGTTTCATTTAATGTTTCACTTTTATCATTTAAATATTGTAGTTTTACTTTAGTCAGTTGTTTTACTTTATACGATTATGTGTGTAGATTGATATACCTTTCATTTTCTTTTTATCGTAAAGGAGTTATCTCTAAGGAGTTTGATTAATCAGTAAGGTTGGTAATTGTTGATACTCCTATCAAATGAATGATGATTTACAGAGCCTCTTTTTTTAAAGCAAACACAAAAAATTAAAGGTAAACTAGAGTATTAAATGATCTACCTTCAAGCTGCATTTTATAAAGCTAAGTAATCTTCCTAATGATAGTATCTTCAAAGTAGAGCAAGAAAAAAAAAGAAACAAATAATGGTATTTGCAATTAGTTTTTGGATCTTAAAATCAAAACCCCAGGATCATACTTATCATTTTTAGGAGCATGTAATTTTTATTTTCTATTTTACAACACATTCTATAACTTTAAATATTGTTTATATACGGTCCTTCACAAATATCACTTTTATTGATATGACCACACGTGCAACGCACGTACATATATATATGTGTGTGTGTGTGGTGAAATGTCAGTTACGGGAGTACCAGAAAGTAGTTCTTGTAGTACGCAACCATTTTCTCATGTTCCAAGACTTTTGTATGCTTGTATCCATCAAGCTTGTTCATTTCCTTCGAAATGATTAAAGCACAGTTAAAACATAACAATCTAATACAGGAAGCATCTCATGTTCACGCTGCAGGATTAGGATAATGTTGCACATCGAAGGGGTGTAATGTATGTAGTCTATCCTAACACAAATATCAGTGGTTGATTCCACGATTTGGACCATGTTATAGGATGTTCCAAGGCTTTCCTTCATTATAAAGCAGATAAATTATACATGAAAAATGCACCAACCAGCTACCCTTGAAGTTTAAGTTATCACCAAAAGAAAAAAAAAGACAATTTTAACAATTTCCAGCCTTAGTCTCTATGCTTTCCAAGTGCAAGTCATGAACCCTCTTCTATTGTGATGAACATCTTATTTCCTGTAATCAGATTAGCATACCATAAATAATAAAAGAGGAAAAGAAAAGAACTATCTGAGTCCACAGAACTCACTGTGTCCTTAAAAAATTTAATCCCCTCAAGTACCCGAGGTTGTAGATTAATTCCTCCCAAGATAAAATGGATTAACCATTGAAGAAATAGTGGTACATCAAACTTCGATAATTTCAACGAACTCAAAATGACAGCAACGAATCACACACACAGACACAATCAATCGATTTTGTTTAGTAAGAAATGTATGCAGAAAAAATTCCTTTCAACCAATTTATAAGTATGCTTAACATACTTAGATTCAACACATACTTGACATTTTGATTTATTGCACTAGAAGTTAGGCAAAACTTCTAAGTTGATCAGTTTTTGCAAGGTTTTGTAATTGATATGTCCTAAGTGTTTATGTCACAAACAGTTTGATTCAAGGAAGTAAGAACAAACAGAAATACTGAGTTTGAAAATACCTTCCATGAGGTAAATATTTCCCACAAATATTTTGTTCTTTACTTTTTATAACTTCGTCAAATACAAACGTTGTTTTAGAGTCAGCACCTTGCCAAATGTCCTTTTTAGAAGGACCTTTCCATAACATTCAATTTGGTTGTTATAGAATTACTCATGATCATAGTCGCATTGGTCCAATAAAGGTAATATGACCCAAATGTTTATTTTATAACACAAACATGACAGATCACTTTTCACCAATTTTCATGTCTATACAAATAAAAAAATTTAATAGACATATCTTTTCATGAAAAATCAGAATATTTTAAGTGACACTTTTTCATCAAAGAACACAATTATTTTGAACGAGTAATATAATTGTATGGTTTTATACTAGTCATATTATATACTAGTAAAGAGAGACTCAACCACCACAATATCAAATATACTCCAAGAATTTTGTGGGTCTAACATAATACAAGAATGTCATTAAATTTTACATCTTGTACTTTCAAATTTAAATTAGATAGTAAGTCTAATTTAGTTTTAATCACAAGTAAAGAACCCCCCACATTTTAAATATGTTCTCAAAAATATTTGTCAAGTATTTGAATTATTTTCCACCTATTTTTTCCAATGCTTTCAAATTGTATACCATCAAAATACACATTGGCAACACAAATCTTTCTTTTGGAGATTTAATCCATAGAAACACTCATTGTAGGCACAAAAATTACTAATTTTATGTCACTAATATTTTTATTTCACATTTTTTGTCACAATTAGATAGACCACTTAGTATTTAGAATACTAACAATAAAGATTCAATCTTTATACAACTTGTTTCTAGTTTAACGATGAAGTTTTTATATTCTTCTAATCGTTAACCAAATGAACCTTGAATTCTGGTGAAGTTTTTATATTCTAAGAATCTCAGTTTCACATACAAACAGAGTAATAAACCAAAAAGATTTTAATCTCCAAAATCTCAAATACAACATTGTTTCTAACTAACGATTAAATTTTTTATATTCTTCAAATCATTTAGCCTTAATATTTCCGACGAAGATTTTGTACTCTTCAAGTTGAAATATTCATTCAAACAGAGTATTTAAAAATTGGTGAAGTTTCTTATATTCTTCAAACCAAAGGAGTAAAAATATTAGTCTCCAAAAATCAAACACAATCAAATTTCACAAACACTACAAAAGTATTTTTTCAAATAGAAAACATATTTCTAAATATATATTCTGAGATCATCACATAATGACCATCTATTCTAACATTTCTGAAATAAATCTCATAACTTATAAATGATAGACAAAAAATAATCAAGGGAAATAAAGATAGAACCTGATTTTTACTCCCATTAAGTCATATTCTATATGTCAGCAAATGATTCCACGCAAGTTAATTTCTTGCTAAAAAATTTTTCCTTTCCCAATTTCTGTCATATTCTAATTTTCCTTAGAAGACATTGCATTTCAACGAGCTAGAAACTCAAATGTATGTTCAAATATTGTTAGGAGACAACATCTGTCTATTTACTTCTTCTCATAGTTATACAAAATCAAGAATATAGGAAAAATAATTAAAGTGCACATCTTGGCCTCTATGCACAAAATAGTTTTTCTCATTGAAAAGAAAACTGAAGAGGTACAGTGCTTGAATGCACTTGGGAAGAAAATAAAATAATTTTACTCATCCAAGAAAAATTTACTACAGAAAATATACTCAAACATATTAAAGTAGTACTAATTCATATCAAATCTCTTTTATCATATGATAAAATAATTCTCTTTCTCTTTTTTTTTCCACAACAAAAAGAAAACAGAATATAAAAGTAATTTTCTTACAACAGAAAATACCAACAACAATAAATTTCTTAAGTTTGTTATCTCTTGTATTCAGATTAGCAAACCGTAAATAATAAAAGATGAAAAGAAAAACAAAAGAACTATATGAATCTACAAAACTCATTGTGTGTCCTTAAGAAACTTAATCCCCTCCAAGTACCCGAGGTTGTATATTAATTCTTCCCAAGATAAAACGGATTAACCATTAAAGAAGTAATGGTACATCAAACTTTGATAATTTCAACGAACTCAAAATGGTAGCAACGAATCACACACGCAGACACGATCGATCGATTTATTCTGTAAGAGATGTATGCAGAAGAAGGGAAGAATGCAATGCTGAAAAATGAGAGTCTCTCTATTTATAGCCAACAAAGGGTAAAAGGTCACAACTTTTTGGAAAAAAAGGACAACCTTTAAGAATGGTCACAACCCTTTGGAAAAGGCGCAACCTTTCAAATGGTCACAACTCTTTAGAAAAGACACAATCTTTCATAAAGATCACAACCCTTCAAGAGAGTCACAACTCTTCATTTCCTATTGACACCTTTAAAACTCAACAAAACATTCTACAATACAACTTATAATACATACAAGTAAATTAAGTATAAGAATAATAATATTTTGTATATAACATTAAAATATTAATCATACTTAACACTCCATATCTAATATAAGTCATACCTCAATCCATTGGGCAAGTTTAGGCCTCCCGGTTGTGATGTCATAGTTAAACCCCTC
The DNA here is from genome assembly GCA_029582525.1 of Solanum tacnaense. Taxonomy (NCBI): domain Eukaryota; kingdom Viridiplantae; phylum Streptophyta; class Magnoliopsida; order Solanales; family Solanaceae; genus Solanum; species Solanum tacnaense. The sequence goes on from JAJOOD010002704.1 coordinate 7,142, forward strand.
TGGCATGAAAATTTGGAACCTTTCGATAAATGGAGCATGTGTTATGTCAACCTAGCACAACAAAGTTTTCATATCAGAATAGAGGCTCTATGAAATTTGAAAGTCTAGGAAAAAAGCACACCCACACTACTATGTACTGATTGTCGATTATGTTTTTGGTAAAGCTACCATCTCACACGACACATCATCGGAAAGGAAAACAAAATGAATGAAAGTAACGACCTGACTTTATTAACCGAGGAAGAAAGGTCCATCATAAAATTTGTGGAGAGCTTTTTCTAGGTAATCAAATTGTGCACCTAACCTGACTTTATTGACCGAGGAAGAAAGGTTCATCATCAAATTTGTAGAGAGCTTTTTCTAGGTAATCAAATTGTGCACCTGGTACAAGTGTGAATACTGTTAACTTACATAAGAAATATTTAACAAAGAAAACATAATGAGTTTCAACGAACAAAAGTTCAAATCTCATCGGCCAGCGTCCATGCATCTCTTGCGAATGATCTGTATACGCCGGGGACTAATGTAGTATCACTATTAGCTATCAATTCTTCAGAAAATTTCTGATTTTCAAGGTCCTACATCAATTTGTAGATATTTTCTTTTTATCAATCTACATCTTAAGATTTTCCTAAATAGATAGGACAATAATAAACTTTTGAACCTTACATCCGGCAAAAGTGATGGTCCTTCAAAGTTACTATCAACATATTTAAAAGATTCAAACTCTCTCTTATCACTTTATTGTAGTGCTCCAGCGATGGTACTTGTGAGGAGCAGAAAATATAACGAACTAGAAGCGTAAAATTAGAATTTAAACATTCACTTGCTTTAAAATTCTTATCAAAAAGTTTATGTGCCAATTTGATGATAGATAAGACTAGAGCATTTATGCACTGGCTCAGTCAATAATCATTGAATTCGAAGAGGAAGAGAAATCTCTTTCCTGAAAATTCATGAACATTTTCTTAGGGAGTTCTAGTACAATTTAAAATGAGGCCAAATGTCAATGTCAAAATTTTAACTCAAGATTTTCAAATACAAGTGAATTGGGCAAACGAAAAAAAATGTTAGTTAGGTGAAAAATTACCTTATTTGTTGGGTAAACTTTTTCCTTGTACTAATCAGGCTTGTTTTGAAGATCAATTTGAACTAACTTGATCTTATCTTGCAAACCCTCCAATTCAAAATGTTAGAAAATTTATCTAGGCAAACAGAACCATTGTCGGGTATAAGAACACATAGACTGAATCATTTCAAGAAGGATAGAAATTACTTCCAAAATGAAATTAACAAAAGACATCAATAAAATCAACGATTCTAAGTAGCACTTCCTTTCAGAGGTGGATAGAACTTTTGAACTATGGGTTAATCCAAATAAAATATTTTTGACATAGAATGTAAATATGTATATGAAAAATCCCAACAAAAAAAATTAACGACTATTAAAATGCTATAGAAATGCCAAGGCTTGTCGTAGATAAGAGTTGTATATATGATAAGTTTGGGTCTTATATCTTATTCGCGATAATTTCTTCTCTCTGGTCGAACAGCAAACAGCCCCTTGTATAGGATTTGACTCCTAAGAAGATGTTGCTTTTCATCAGCCGTTGCGCGCTAGTGCTTTTCTCAACCTAAGAAAGGAACTGCTAGTTGTAGCGCGCAGTGTACTAGTAAATAGGGAAAGTGAGTTGAGATTACTAATGACGGATGGAGGTTGAGGGTAGAACATGTTCGGTGCCTCGCTCTTGTCTCCTTCCCTATAGACTGAAAATTATAGGAATCATATGGAGAAAGAACAGGCATACACATCGTCTCTCGATCCAATCCATCTTCCCTAGCCTCCCAGCACACTCTTGATACAAAAGAAACCTCTAGACTGGGGAGAGATACCGCTACGTCGAAACCGGTCAATGGTAACCTAAGAGAAAGTAACAACTACGAGAAGGGCACGAGAAGTTTTGTGAAGGTAGAGAGAGATTTTCAAATCAGACTTCAAGTTGGGGCGCCGCATGTTATGAAAGTAGAGACCACCCCAGGCTTCACCCTAATTCCCATCTAAGGTTGAATAAGATTAGATTAGTCTTACTAATTCGCATCTAAGGCCTAATTGTATGAAATTTTTTTGTGATTCCCCTTCTTTCATTATACTATTAAAATTTGAACCCTTTGATTGTAAAAGTATAACAAGTTTAATGCTATTAAAACCTAAAAGGTTGAAAACATCAAGTTTAGATCGTGTCAGTCGAAATTCGGGAAGTCATTACTACTTTTAGTGTGATAGCATGGAGAGGGAGTCTTGACAAAAAAAGCAGAATTATTTCTTAAGTGTCGTTTAAGTCATCAAGAGGCATGAAAACAACATCTTCAAAGAAATGCAAGTGCACAATGCATACCATATACACCATTTAACCCCAACCCCTGCAGGGTTGCACTAGCTGGATATATGACATTACATGCACGGGTAGTCATTTCCAATATCAAGGCTAGACAGAATAATTGCATGAAGCAGTATACTAAATTTACAAGACTGAAATCTAATATGACCATGCACATCCAAATTAAGAACTACTCCCTCTTTTTCATTTTATGTGGCAGTATTTGACTGGACATGAAATTTGAAAAAGGAAAAAGATTTTTAACATATATCAAAAGTATCTTTTCGACTTTTGATCATACGCATGACATGACACTTTTATAGCTATAAATACATGCAATTACAAGTAAAATGGTTAGTTCAAAGTTAAGGAGTCTCCAAATATAGAAATATTTCCATGTTTTTATACAAACTGCAAAGAGAAAAGTGCGATAAAGTAGTATGGAGGAAGCGGTAAAAAGGCGAACCTTAACATTCCTGGTAATCCACACACGCTGAGAATAGGGGATTGATAATTGATATACAATCTTCGGACAATACAATAGAGTCAGATCACAATTTTCACTCGAAGGAATAAAACTGTAATGATGACAGAGAACACATTTTTCATAAGGCAAACTAAAAACACATTTTTCTTAAGGCAGACAAGAAATAAATTAAGAGAAAAATTGTAATTAAACTTGGTAGTTCCATCAAAGAGATATGGGGGTTGGGAAGTAGAATCCAGAGATGGTGGTAGAACTTCTTGTACACTTCTGTGCAAATAAAAGAATAACCCCATCAACATCCATATCGAAAGCTAACTAAAATAATCAATTTACATACAACATACATATACAACTATTACTTAATCCAAATTTAAAATCAATGGTCTTGTTGTATCACGCGCGCACACACACACCCAGAACCCACCTCCCGCATAATCATCTTCTTTCTTCCTTTTTTAATGGCAATTCAACTAGTTCCATGAGATACCTCCCACAAACAACAACAACAACAATAACAATAGGTACGAGGTAACGCTTCATCTTTTTCTTTTCATATAAAAGGTACTCAAATCAAATATCCTATGGATAAAGAAATGAACTTTGAATCTAACTCAACCCCCCAGAAGACCATTCATTCCTAAATCACTCACAGCTAAAGTTGGACATCTAAAACATGGACAATTTCATATGGCACCCAATATATGGAGTTGTTCACTAATTATGGCAGTTCACCAAGACGTCTTTCCTCTCTCTTTTATCCTAACTCGAAGGGGTCATACCCCCACAAAGGGAATTTTCTATCGCAACCACTATCTATTGTTGCACTTATCTTGTATCTTGCTATTATTTATTTTATTTTTCATAGAATCTTGCTTTAGATACTTTTCTTTTGAGTCTAGAGTTTATAGGAAAGAGCCCTCTCTACCCTGCCCAACATTTCAAACAATAAATGGACCTCGAACTTAACTCAATCTTTTAATCGGTACCTCGTAAATGACTATTGTTAATTACTAACTATTTTGAACAAATTAAACACATTTGATGAACAATTAACAAAAATTAAGAAAATAAAGACTTTAGAGGAAGCTAGTGATGCTGATTTTTTCTGCAATTAAAGAGGAATCGAAAGATTATGGAAATGTGAAGCGATGAAAACAAGAATTTTTGGAGCTTTTATAGGAAGGAGTATGATTGTGTGTGAGAAGCGTAGTGACGAAGTTAAGGGCTCATTTGCTATTAAATACTATTCAATATCTAGTAGATTTCCAAAGAATTAAATTTAATATATTCAAAGGACACTATAGTAATATTACCCCTATTATTTATTATTCTTAAGGTGTGTCAAATCAATAGTGGACACCTGTTATTAGACACAAGGAATATTTTATAATTTTAATTTTTATCCCAACTATATATAAGATAAATTCATCCTAAAATTTGTCTCAAAATTAATTATTTCTTATAATTCATACCAAACTTACCAAACAATAAACTCAATCAATTTTTCAGTCAGTCTGAAAGTTGATCAATTTTTTGCATTTTTTATAGGGGTTTTTGGTCCTTATATGGATTTTTTTAAAGTTTATTATGTTAGTTAAATTAATTAAATTATTCTATTTAGAAAATTTAAAAAAACTAAAGATGCTCGTGATCATTACTTAAAGGATAAAAATTAAATCTACTTCCATAAATACACAAAATATGACTATTCCAAATTATCTCAAGTTCTTGTTTGCCTTGCCGATCGATACATGCCTTACCATTGAGCGTGAGATGAATGATTTTGGGTGGCTAAATGGAGGAACTGGGATCGGGAATCAAGTGGATGTCATGTAATGACCCTCGGGGGTCATTTATATATTTTTTGTGTGTTTTTACCATTTTACCCCTTCTCGTAGCTTTCTTATGGCTTTTGTGTGATGTTGGGTAGGATGGCATGCTTTCCGAGGTGTTTAATTGAGTTTGGTGCGAGTTCTTGAGTTTGGAAGCTTTATGCTTGAAAGAGCTGACTTTAGTCAACATTCGGAGATTCTAATGTCGGATCGAAATTCAGTCAGTTCCATCAGCTTAATGTGATGATCGATTTGGGTTTTTAGGCTTCCGGTTGGAGTTGGTGCAAATAGGCATTTTAGCTTTATAGTTTTGTCTAAAGTTTGACTTTGGTCAATTTTCTTGGTAAACACGCTCGAAATCAAATTTGATCTGTGCACTTGGCTTTGGAATGTCGAGTTTGTCTAGAACAACCTTTGGTTCAGTTCCCAAGGTTATCAGGTTGAGTTTCTAGCTTTTGGCATTTTGTTTGTGTTTCTTTGTAAAAAGTGTTGACTTTGGTCAATATTTTGATGAAACAACCTCGGTTGGTTGTTTCGTCGATTACATTGAGTCTGTAATGTCGTTTTCAAGTGGTTTGCACTTTTAGTTTGCATCATATGGACTTTGAATGAATTCTGAGGGCTTGTTCAAAGTTTTTGACACTTGGCCCATTTTTTTTGAAAATCTGGTGTCTGGTGCGACGGCTTAAGCGAACTCTTGATCGCTTAAGTGATGTTGACTTATAAAGCAACCAAGAGGCCGCTTAAGTGATGGGCATATGAGTGGCAAAGGTTGCTTAAGCGACCAACCCCTTTTTGCGAAGGCCACTTAAGCGACCTAGTGACCACTTAAGCGAAGGGCGCCTCTTAGGTGGGCTCCCCTTTTGCGAACATTTGGCCGCTTAAGCGATGTCCTCTTTTGCAAATATTTGTTGTCTTTTGCGAAGATCGCTGGGTTAAAATATCATTCATTTTTCTTTATTCAAACCTCAATATCATGAGCTAGGAAGCTCCATTTTAGGTGATTCAAGTTATGTTTCGTCTGTGGCTACGTGTGGTACTTGTTGGGGGAGCATGAAGGTCGTTGATTAGGGGTTTATTCTTCTCCAAAGGGGGCTGCCCAGCCCTCTTTATTGTTCTTTTTGGCGTTTAATTGCATGGTTATTTTCACCCTTTCTGAGCATTGAATTGTGTACCATGTAGCATAAAGTTGTCCATGTGGAAAGCTTTCTTTGGGAGAATAATAGTCTTTGGTGGAATATTCTAGAAATATATGGAGAAATCCTTGGAAGACCTTAAAATACCATGGATTTGCATGGAAGGTCCTTTTAACATTTTAGTTGTGTAGAGTGTTCTAGAATTGGGGCTTATTTATAAATATGTAGGGACTTGCATAACAATTATTATTAGCATATTAAGAGCCCGTTTGGATTGGCTTAAAAAAGTAACTTTTTAAAGTGCTGAAAGTTATTTTAAAAATAAGTAGTTTTGTGTTTGGATAAAAGTATTGCAGTTGAAAAAAAGTTGTTGATGTGTTTGGCAAATAAGTATTGTTAAATACTTTTTTTTTATCAAAATGGCTAAATACCCTTAAAACTAAAAAGTTGATTAATCTAAGGTTTTTATTTCTAAGAAAAATTAAAACAAAATTAATTTATATTACAATTCAATTTCAATAACTTAATATTTAAGTTAATTTTAAATGTGCAACTTATTTTAAATTTCAAAAATATATCACATGAAAGAATTTGGGAATTGTTTAAAAGAATTAAGGATAAAAAGGTAATATACTTGGTCAAAGTAGAATGAGTTTTAAGTTTTAAACAAAAAGTAGGGGTCACCCTACTTTTAAGACTTATTATAAGTTGTTCTTATGATTGTCAAACACTCTCACAAGTCAAAAACTGACTTTTAAGTCAGTTTGACAACTTAAAAGCCCATCCAAACAGGCACTAACTCTTAATTTAGTAGTATAAAGAGAGGAGCATCCATTTGTGAATTTATCAAGCAAAAATCAATTAAAGTTCTCTACAACACAATTCTTCCTAATAATTTTCTTGTGTTCTCTCTACCATTCTCTTAGTGATTTCTAGTGTCTTAGGCTGACTTGACATAGCAAGATCCTGAACAAATAGTGCAAGAACTTGAACAAGTTGTCAAATGTCGCACGTGTGCTTTGTAGAAGAGTAAGTCTGTGACAATAGGCTAAGCGAAATAGTAAAATTGACGCTCACTGATGTTTTGTATTCTACTAATACCATTTAAGAGGAAACTACGTGTCTTTAAGGATAGGAATGGAAAATCACATAAAGTACAAACTACAGTAACTCTTTGTACCACTTCTATTGTTGTGTTCTACCTTTGTTGTTCACTTATATATAGGGGTAAAAAACTCTATAGTTTTCACTTTAATGAACAAATTTTTGAGGTTGAGTTAGATTTGAAATGCACTATTAAAGAGCTATGTAAGTCTGATTTATGTGGCTTAGAACCTTGGCAGTATCATTTATTTTTGTTGAAATTTCTCTCTCCGCACTGTTTTATGTGATATATTTTTCTTTTACCTTTTAATCAAACTAGTATACGTGCTCGTGCGTTGCGTGGAGATTATTAAAAATTATTTAATTATTTGAATATATTACATCATTTTGATTTTATTAAAATATAATTATCATCTTATTTTCAATGCAATGTACTTAATATCATAAATTTTATATAATTAAAGGAACAAATCATATAAATGCATGTGCACGATCATCAAATAACATTTTTGATAAAACTAAATATTATAATTATATATTTCTTATACAAACGTTTCAAAAATATATTATGATTAAAAATAAATAAGAATGAAATAATTAAGAGAATATGTTGGTACACTCTCTCGAATTAATATATGAAAAAAATAATTTATTATTTTCTTTCAATGGAGAGACTTTGTGTAAACTAAATAATTTATTCATTTTTAATTAACTAAATATATTATATTTTATATTTTAAATAATCTGAAAGTTAATTGCATGTTTTATAAGTCCATT
>JAJOOD010002705.1:0-22778 GCA_029582525.1 Solanum tacnaense
GATCAACTTGCAGATATCTCACCAAGCCCCTCATCAGTCCTCGTGTTAATTACATTTGTAACAAGCTAGGTACATGAATTGTATGCACTAGCTTGAGGGGGAGTGTTAGAATAGGAATAGGTTTATACAATCCTATTAAAATAGGAATATGTTTATACAATCCTATTAGAATAGGAATAGTAATAGAAAAAGAAATAGGAATACTAAATAGTATCCTACTTGGTAAAGGATTGTATTCTAGGGTCTATAAATAGGGTCTCAATGTAATAATGTAAACAACACAACAATTCAATAATATTCTTTTCCTATATTTCTCACAGTAACTACTTAAAGATTACATCTACAGTAATTGTTTTGATCTTGAGACTGCCTAAAATAATTCATCTAAAAGACAAAAAAGTACAAAACAATGTTTTACATTTATTGTGATCCAAGGAAAAGTTCGTCTAGGAGTTGTATATTTTACCAATAAACAATCAGTACACTTTAAATCTTTTATATATCAGTGAAAATTACTAAAGCTGATTTGAGGTTGCCTGATTGACCATATTGATTTTTCTGACTCAAGGGAGGAGAGAGTTTTGGATAAGGTTGATGCTTTCTGATACTTCTTTGCTATCTGCTATACAAGAAGAACCTTTGGCTTATTTAGTCAGCAAAAATAAATTAGGATGCAATAAATGTCAAAATGTTTTTCCCGTCTATTATATGATACTGCTTCAGTTCTTTATTTGTGGGGCTCACATGTGTTTTGGGGCAATACTAATCCATCTATTTGGACTTCAGATGTGTAAGGGAAGATCAATCTGCAGTCTCACTTAAATTGTATTATCTAAACAATGGAAGTGCAAGACTTGGATTCTGGTGAGGAACTAAAACTTAGCATGATTGAACTGTCTTCTTGTATGATGTCTGAGACATGCTTCTTGCTATCTGCTTGCAGGATACAAGGAAGGGAATACTTGATCCCTGTTGGTATCATATTAAAGGTAAACTGGCATTCTCTAGTCTTGTTAGATTTGTCTTCGAGAGACTAGAATGTTTTGATTTATTGCAATATGTGAAACTTGCAATCAAATTTTACATTAAAAAGCTAAGCATTACATTTATAACTATATCCTTTCAAGTAATGGAGAAGTATCTAGTAATGTTGAATTTTTGTTCATGGCAATTTGCCGAGTATGATCTGACATTCTGGTGATCATGTTCGAGATAAACTGGCTGGCATAGGAAATACAAATAAGGCTCTGCCAGTTGGTGATTCTGTTTTCACATTTCTCCAGGACCCCATTCCATATGCCTTTGGATTTGCTTTTACCTCCCAAAGGCATGCCTAGATAAGTAGCTGGAAGCTCCCCAACCTTTCCACCTAGTTTGCTGGCCAAGCTTTCTAACAAGCACATTGTTGACGAGATAGATGAGGCTTTTCCCCCACTTTATGTGGAGATCAGAGACAGCTTCAAAAATGACAAAAATAATCCTCAGTATCGGGGTTTGTTCTGCCTATGCTTCACAGAACACCAACGTATCAACTTCATATTGTAGATGAGTTATCTCCATATTACATAATTCTCCTGCTTGGAACCCTTTGGTCCACCCCTTCCCCCTTGCTGTATTAATTAGGTTGCTCATTCCTTCCTTTGCTAAGATGAATAAAAGGGGGGAGAGAGGGTCCCCTTGCCTCAGGCCTCTCTGAGAAGAGAAGAATCCAATAGGTTCTCTATTGACAAGTATAGAGAACTTAACAGTGCCAATACAGTGCTTCATCCATCTATCCCCAAAACCCGTTCTTTCCGGAATCTGGGTAAGAAAGTCATAAGCTTTCTGTATATCCAACTTGCATGCAATTCCTCGCTTCTAGCTCCTCTGTTTGGCCTCTATGCATTAATTGGCTATCAAAACAACATCCATGATCTGCCTTCCCTTAATAAATGCCATCTGCTGTCTATCCACTAGGCCTATGTATCACCATCTTGAGTTTTCTGCTAGAAGCTTTGCAATGATCCTGTACACCCTCAATATAGCTAATGGGTTGGAGTCTTTTAATTCCTCAGCACCCACCTTCTTTTGGATCAAAGCTACAAAGGTTGCATTCAGACACTTTTCAAAGTATCTTCATGGAAGTTCTGAATTGCTTCAACCAGGTCCCAGGTGATGATATCCTAACTTTGTTTGGGGTCTCCACACCTCTGTTTCCGCATATAGGTTCTCATAAAGGCCACTATTTCCTTTTTGATCTCTTCTGGATCCTACTTTATTACCTCCCCCACTTTCAGCCTGTCTATTGTGTTAGCTCTCCTATGTGCATTTGCGGTTCTGTGGATATAAAGCATCATGCATAGTCTTGGAAGCGTGTTCCTTTTGAGATGGGAATAAATCAGGTTTGTCGAACCAGAGTTTTCTCGGGTAAAGAGAAGTAAATATATATAGATTGAGGATAAGAAAAACAGTAATAAAAGATTTCTTACTGCATTTATCTGTCCCCAGGGTTGATCTTGCTGCATCGCATGTAGTTTTAAGACAAGTTTTTCCTTCGAAATCCGCATTTGGTTTGCATAGTAATTTGATCCAGCTATGCTTGTTCATTCTGCTAGATTTCTTACTGCATTTTATCTGTCCCCAGGCCCTTGTTGACACCACTGATCACGAGATATACGTCAATTTAACATGTTGCTACAATGAGGAATGTGACCGTGTAAAGGGATCTGTCGGCACCCAGCTTGTCGGTGAAAGAGCAAAAATTATCCTGGATGAAGTTCAGGCCCTATCTCTTTTCACCCGAACACAGTGCCTGCGACATATTGGTACTTGTTTTTATTTACTATCATGGTTAACTGTGATCTTATCACATGACTGTCAACTGAATATGATCAATCTTCCACTTTTCAGGGGAGCATTTCCAACCTGTTGTGATTGGAATGCAAAGTGATAGTTACAAAACTGTAAGTGTTATCTTGGTTGTACTTGACATGATTTAGTTCTAGTAGTCAGAACAGACATCTTTGTCTAGAGATAATACCCTTACATCACATCCTCTCTCTCACTTGACAGGTTGCTGATGCTGTGCTTAGAGACTACATATTTGTCCATCTGGATAACAATCATGATAAATTTAATCTACTTATGTTAGTATTTTTTTCTCTGGCAAATTGTCTTGTGATTTTATGGTAACTCTTCCATCTACAGTTGTATGTTTTGGCTATTGATATATTAACACTCCTGCTTTATTTAGCTTTATGTTGCAGAAGCTTTTCTCTCTGATAGATCAGACTTCTGTCCTAGACAATCCAGACTCTCTGCAAAATCAAGAAGTTTTGCTGCCGGGTCACTTAATTACCATATATCTGAAGGTCCAAACTTTAAAATTACCTTTTTAAGGAATAATTGTTATGTGACATTGAATGTAATGCTTATATAGTAAGTGCCTCAGAGAAATGTGTATTGTCATTCTTCTTTGTGCTAAAAGAACCTTATATCCCGGATCAATTAAGTGGAGAGTTAAGTGATTATTCAATCAATCAACTACACCTAGTTGGCTATTGCTTTATGAACCATCTGTATCAATCATGCTCTATTCAAGCCCATCGCAGTCCAGTATTGAGTACGTTTTTTAAGTGGAGTGTTAGGCATCATCCAAGTGCTAAAGTTGTCTGTGACTTCTTATGGTTGCAGTACATGATATGAATGAATGTTTTCTTTTGGTTTCACAAGGCAAAAAAGAACGGGTGATGTTTTTAAGGACAATTGGCCACTCTCGACTGTATTAGGTTCTGTAGTAACCGTTTGCACTTCGGTGTTACATGGGAATATCAAAGAAATGGATGGGTACTTATAACTTTTGAGCTCCTTGGAGCTATACAGTTAGACGCCACTTCCTTAGTAATCTTTACCTGATTAACAGAGTACTTTAAGGATCTTCTATTGCATTCTTAATTAGCAAGAGACTTATTGCGAATATTCTATTCTTGTTTGGCACATATTGGGTCATGCCTCTACTTACAGGACTGCATTACATCATGGTCTAGTTTGAAGATAGGAAAGAAGATACCAAATTCTGTTCACGAGTCTCAATTTTAATGCTTCTTGTATCTTATTTTTATAAAGAAGGGGATCTGAAAATTGGTACAGTTCATGAACTTCTTAAATTTCCACTTGATTAGTTTTTTGATCCTGATCCTTTCACACTTTCTACTTTGATTTTTACTTTGCTTCTTCTTTCATTCCACTTTCTTGGTGCTTTTATTTCCACTATTCATTCGCTTTTATCAGAAAAACATGAGGATGAGGATTGATTGTTTCATTCGCTGGACATTTATGAAATCAGTTGCAGAAGCTTATGACTTGAAATGTCTTAACTTGTTCAAGTTCTTTTAACTTTTATATGCTCAAAAATTAATGTTATTTAAGTATGAATATGTTAATCTGATTGTGTATGTTAAAATATATCTATAAAATAGTCTAAAATAGTTGTCACCTGAATCTTTCAATATGTTGTTTTTTGAATTTGAGTTTATAATTTATATGAGTTGTGATATATACCATGTAGTAGTTGACCAGTTTCAGATTAATTCTAGTTGATTTTATGTTATAATTCGTAAAGCGAGGAAGAAAGTGTTTATTAAGTGCAGAATCACAGAGAGGCTACCTCAAACAGAAGAATACAATATTTTTCAAGAGACGGAAGGCCTCTTTATCGAGTATTCCTACATATTGCATGTCCCTATTCAGTTCACCTACCATTGTTATTAGGGAAGTTGGAAAGGTTGCAAAGAAGCTTTCTTTGGCATGCGATGGACAGGGAAAAGAAATTCCACCCTGTTCATTGGGAAACTGGGACAACTCCTAAACAGTGTGGAGGACTTGGGGTTAAAAACGTGAAGGTTTTAGATTTAGGTAAATGATTGTGTGGAGATTTGGAGTGGAGGGAGAAGCTTTATGGAGAGGGTTGATGGTGTACAAATTTAGAGAAACGGAGGGGGATGGAGAACCAATGTGATTACTATGCCTTTCGGCTATGGTGTGTGGAGGAATATAATGAAGGGATGATAACATTGTAATGAAAACATTGCTTTGAAAGTTGGGGTTGAGAATAGAGTTAGTTTTTGGGGGCTAAAATGGTCAAGGATGAGTTCCTGGTATTGTCTAGAGCTTCTTGCCAATAGAAATTGTCTGTTCAGCAAGCTAGGGGACATGAGGGGATGAAACTTTTTGGGATCTGAGGTTCATGAGCAATTTCCAGGATTGGGAGGTGATCGAGATTTAGAGATTTTTTGCTTTACTTCACATACAATGCCAACCAATTGACAGACTCGATGCTTTAAGTTGGGAAATAACAAAGTGTTCTCTGTCAGTCCTTCTATGAGAAGCGTCTGGTTAGGGCAGAGGATAGTTTCCCATATGAATCAGTCTTGATACCTAAGGTGCCGAGGAAGGTGTGCTTCACGTGGAATAGAGGGGTGATACTGACGGCGAAGAATATTAGGAAGAGAGAAAGGCTGATTGCCAAAGCTGGTGTATCTTGTGTAAGGAGGTAGGTGAGGACATGGATCATATGCTATTGCACTGCAAAATAGCCTCGAGGTTATGGTGGGATATATTTAGTTGGTTTGGAGTTTCTTGGACTATGCCAAAATCCGTGTTGGAGTTAATGTTTAGATGGAAGACTGGAGCTAGGAGAAGAGGCACAAAGCTTGGGATGTTACTCCTCTTGCTTTTTTTAATTTTAGATCATTTGGAAAGAGAAAGTATGTGAGCTTTTGAAGGGGTGGAGATGAGCTTTGATTAATTGAGGAGTAGGTCTCCGTTATTTTCTTTTGGTGCACCCATATAGTTCCTGTTTGCATAGAGAATTAAGTGTCTTCGGGAGAGAACCACATTTTGTAGATCTCTCCTTTTTGGTGTACCTCTTGTATACAGCCATATGACCTTGTTATTGTCAATGAAATCTTTTACATGGATTTAAAAAAAAAAAATATATTAAGCGACCTTCTAATTTTGTTATCAAACACGTCTAATGTCTCTCTCACCTGATATATTCATTTTTATATGTTTAGTTTTGTTATCAAGCAGCCTTTATAGCTCCACACCATTAATGAATTAGAAGGTCTGTGTTATCCATATGAGATTGCTATCTGCTTGGTTTTTGCACTGTTTTGTGTTGACGTTCTCTAACACATCTACAGGAAAAGCTACAAGATTGGCTGCTTAAATTACAACGGTCACTTCAGGAAGAAACTGATGGTGAAAAAAAGAAGTTTGAGCTAAGTAGCTGTATGTTCAATCAACCTATTTCATCTATCTTAGTTTGTACCACTTTCATAGATAGCTGTTCGTGGCTATGCTACACCATACAATGGTGTGGGCGCCACCCACAACATTTGATTGGGTGTGGTCACACTAGTAAGAAGTAATTAATGTTCTGTTCCAAACCAATTCGTTTCTGGTAGTGAGATTTTCAGTTATCCTCTTCATTTTTTAATTTTATCTCTCAGGAAAATCTTCCTTTGTCCTATATTTTTTTTGTTGACTCCTAGTTTTACAATCTGTTAAAAATCTTGCTCTTGTCTCATCTGTTTGCTAGTTAGAGTCACAGGGGGCATAAGAGATTTACCAAGAGCCTGTTTGGATTGGCTTTTGACTTATAAGCCACAAGTAAGCCAGAAGTCATAAGTTAGAAATTCTAACTTATGGCTTGTCTTATTTTAATCATTTTAGCGTAAAACCAAGTGCTTATAAGCACTTCTTTAATTTTACCCGAACACTCCAAAAATGTTTAAAAGTTATTTTGGCTTAAAAGTTAAAATAAGACAATCCAAGCAGGCTCTAAGAAGCTCCAAGTTTACATGCTTTTCTGTTGGTTTAATGGTGCTGATAGACGTACTAAAGTTCAGAAGATTTGGGCTTTCATTTTCTTTTTCTTTTAATCAACTCAGTTTTTACAGAGATCAAATCCGGGCATATTGGATTCTAGAACTTGGTTAGAATTGTGAGTAGACTTCATCTGCTTTTATGGCATATTGCAGTGGCAGACGTCAAGAAGGCTATTGAAAAAAATGCTCCCAAACAGATTGGCTTGGCTATTGAGAGCATGTTGAAGACTGGGAGATTGGCTACACAATCAGGTCTTGATTTGCAGCAGGTATTTAGTTGTGCAGCTTTTATGTGAAGCACCACTAATTCTTTTTTTTTTTTTTTGACAAGGTAACAGACAAGCACCAATAATTCTTTATTGAAGTATAACTGTGAATCCCAGTAACTAGGAAATTTACATTGCAACAGATGTGTCTTCATTCCAGTCCTTTTCTTGTTCTTTGTATGGCAAATTTCAAACTTCTTTATCTTATGAAAGGAAAACTAAATTAGCATTCTCTATTTCATCTGATAACCACCATAGGATGTCATATAGGAGGGTAGGCCTATCAAATTAAATAAAAAAGACAACATACAAGAATACTAACAGAAATTGAACAGTTAATAATAGGAAGAAGGTTCTCAAGGAGGGAAAAGCTAATTACTATTACCAGTTTTTTAAAAAAAAGGGAAGAAAAAGCCAAACTAAACTGACAGAAAATGGAAAAAAATTCAATTGAATTACATCTGAAAATTCTGTCTTCTTCTCCCCCAAAGTTAACATACATACAGTGTTGGATGGAAATACTTGACAAAAAATAATACTCAAGTGCATTATTGAAGAAGCTCTGCACCAAGTAGATTGGAGTACCATTTCCTCCAGGACTCTGGTCAGTGGCAAGAGCACAGTTGATTAGGCGATGAGTTTGAACCATGCCACAAACAAAATCCTTGTATTTAAGTGGAGAAGGGTAGAGGGCGGGCTCATTATCCACGGAGTTTCGACCGTGCACCATTAACACTCCGGGATTTCTCGGTTATGAAAATGAAAGGTAGATTGGAGTACCATAGCGAGCAAGAAGAATGTGTGCTTAAAGATATTCGATTTCTAGTGGTTTTCTATGTGTCTTTGTAAATCTTTACCCAACAGCTTATGAGAATAGGGGTTTTATCTTTCATATCAGTGGCAAAATTGTCTTTTCCCTTCATGATAAATCAACAGGGTTTATTATTGAGCGTCTTTTTTTTCACTTAAAAAGAACTGTATTCTAATTGCACCAAAATAATAATTAGTACAAGTGTGCAAACAGATTCGATGTGAATGTGCGATTCAGGGCTAAACTTTTGGCAGTGAATCAATATCGGTTCGTAATGCAACTTCCGCACGTGGAGCTATTCAAGAGGAATCCCTGCACCTCAATTTCTTGTCCATAGCTCATAGTTAGACTGAGATGAAGGCCCTCTCTGTGAATCTGTTATTCATGTTGTAGTTCAAATGATTGACAACAGAGGGGTTTGATAGGATTCTCTTCTTTCCTCGAGGGTTATTGGCGTTGGATAGAATAAGAAGCAACAACTTGCAGGTGTTTATGAAACATAGAGTAGGTTCTCTTTTTTTTATGGGGTGGGGGAGTGTAAAGGTGAGTACAACAACAACATATCCAGTGTAATCCCGCAAGTGAGATTCGATGAGGTTAGAGTGTACGCAGACCTACACATACCTTGTGGAGGTAGTGAGTATAAAGGTGAGTGACTACATGAAATACATAGATGGATAGCAGCTTTGCGTTGGATAATCTGATTAACTGTAAGAGAAATTTAACTCCATTTTCAATTGCTTCTGCTAGTACCTCTAGTTAAGCAGTTCTTCCCATTTTAGAGGAAGTGAGTTGTCGTAATTAATGATGGTTGTTACGAAAAAAGTTGTATGAAAAAGATAATTCTTGTAGCACAGCTCGTACAGAATGGAGGTTAATTTTGGCTTCTCAGATATTAGACTTATTTACATTATTTTATGGAAAGTGGACCTTTGCAATCATCTACTCATGAGTATCGTGACTTGGTTGTTTTTTGGTTAGAGAGCTGGAATGACTGTCCAGGCAGAAAAGTTAAATTTCCTCCGTTTTCTTTCACATTTTCGAGCGGTTCATCGAGGTGCCTCATTTGCTGGTCTTCGTACTACAAGTGTGCGGAAGTTGTTACCTGAGTATGTTGTCTTTTTATCTGTGAGCCAATTGCTTTATTTTTATGTAAAATCACTTGAGTTTCCATTCATATTTTCCTGGTCCACCATTTTTCAGATCTTGGGGTTTCCTTTGTCCTGTTCACACACCTGATGGGGAGCCATGTGGGTTGCTTAATCATATGACTGCATCTTGCCGTAAGTTACTTTTTTTTTATAATATCAGTTGTATACACCAACCTAAATTTGTGGATGTAATCTTGTTTTTACTCTTATTTTCCTTAGCCTTTTTCTGTTATGGAATGTCGCTTTTGCTCCCATTGTCCAAGGAGCATTTTTATTCTTGGCCAGTTTGAGAAGTGACAGTGTTCCTTATGTTCCGCGTTCACAATAAATTTTCTCCCCATCATATTGATTCTGCCAGAGGTGAAATCCAGTCACCATTTTTTGGCAAGAGTTCATACAAACTGGTACTTTCAGGGGTGAAGTTAACCTTTATATCACAAACGTTTATATATTGCTACATATTGCTCCAATAGCCTATTATTTGCTGCACATATCTCTAACTCCCTGCATCATATTCACATCACTGATTAAACAACTCATATCACACAGGAAATGTGAGGTCCTGTTCTAGTTGTGGTTCACATTGTGTCTTTGTTAATTATTAGTCAAATATTGAATTTTTGCACTAAATGCATTCATATTTATGGTTGTAAGTCCTAATCCTATTGCCGTTGATTAGTTTTGTTCACTTCATTTATAATACACAGTACAATGTTAGCTCCCTTCACTTTAATACAATCATTCTGTCACCAGGCATAACCTCATACTATGATCCAAAGGGCAATGTTAAAGACTTCTTCAAAATGCGAATGTCCATATTGAATGTGCTGATTGCTATTGGAATGACACCACCATCACCAAAGCTTGTGCAAGCTGGTCCTCCTGAATTGCTGTCTGTCCTACTGGATGGTCGTATTGCGGGCTATATACCATCGGATTTAATTGAAAAAGCTGTTACCCACTTGCGGAGATTGAAATTGTCATCAACATCATCGGTTTGTTTCTGATCGACTTCTTTTAGCCAAAGATCTTTTGCTTAGCGACTTATTATGCACCTACTGCACAGTAGATTCCAGTTGATTTGGAGGTTGGATACATCCCTTTGAGCATGAATGGAGCATATCCAGGCCTATATCTGTTCACATCTCCTTCTAGGTTTGTTCGTCCTGTAAGAAACATCTCTGCACCTGCTGAAGAGGGCAATGATCTTGAACTCGTTGGACCCTTTGAACAGGTGGGTTCTGCATTTCTTGATTTTTCCTTTTATAAATTTTCATCTTCTTTTATCAACAAACATGGACTTGATGAGCTTTTTTACTAATGAGAACCTCCAATATAATGATTGCTAGGTTGTGTATTTGTAATGTGCAGGTGTATATGGAAATAAGCTGCCCGGATGGTGGAGATGGAGGTAGGAAAGCCTTATTCCCTGCCACACATCGAGAAATTCATCCAACTAATATTTTGAGTGTTGTTGGCAATCTTACACCTTGGTCTGATCATAATCAGAGTCCACGTAATATGTATCAGTGTCAGGTATTGAGTTAAATTTGAAATGATCTGTGGATAATGTTATATGGACTGCTGAGGCTCAATACATTATTGTATCTCATGTTTCATCTATTGTGCAGATGGGTAAACAAACAATGGGTTTCTCCTCACAAGCATTAAATTGTCGTGCTGATCAAAAGTTATATCACCTTCAGGTTTGTCCTGGTTATTATTTGCAATTCGATGCGTTCATGAGTTAGTTGTTGCCAGCCCCCAAGTTGAGTTCAATGGCATCCTATTTTAAAAGAGTTTTTGAAGTGTGTTGTTGATTTATATTGAGAATTCGGTGCTTGGGCCAGCACTTTTGTGTAGTTTTTCTTGTGGAAGGGATGTTGAGGCAGAAAGGCAAGAGATGTATGGGTTAGTTAAAGGGATTGCAACATACTGTTTCCATACAGCAGTTTACAGTGAATAGAAGAAATAATGAAAGCATGAATGGATTATGGTGTTGTAGCTATGCTGTGTATTATGTTATATTTGAAATCTCATGTTCTTGCTGTTTCAGTGACCAAGGATGTTTGCTACAGTGAGCTGATTTTTTTTATGTGTTATGCATCTTGTTATTATTTATTTTTATCTTGTGAAAATGTGTAGCAAGCAAGCATTCAGCTGAAAGATTCTTTGGGACAGTGGGTAAGGTGGATCATCTTCGAATAGGATAGTTTTATGAGACTATCAGTCTGAGCATGTTTAACATATTCAATAAAACATTCTTTATGGTGTTGTTTTTGCTGTTGTTGGATTACCTGTGGGTATATCTAGTTTCAGATGCTACTGGTTCACATTTTTTTTATGTCATTTCCTTGTAACAGCTGTAATTATTCAGACTTAAGAACTTATGTTGATAATTTCTTGCTTTTGAGATATTATTTTCTCCTGTCTGATCTTTTTCTTTTCTTTTGGGAAATTGGATCTTTACAGACTCCTCAAACCCCAATTGTACGCACAAAAGCTTATGAAAAGTACTGTGTTGATGACTATCCATTAGGAACAAATGCAATTGTGGCAGTTTTGGCTTATTCAGGGTAAGAGTTCTGTACCGTGCCTTGTTTTTTTTTCTATCAGCGGAAACATAAAATACATACCTTCATGTTATGCAGATATGACATGGAGGACGCTATGGTCTTAAATAAATCATCTGTAGATCGTGGTATGTGTCATGGGCATATATACCAGGTAATATTTGACATTTTAAAAATCTTTTTGGACTTTGGTTTGATACAGAAACAACTTTTTTGTTCAACCTACCCCCCCCCGGAAATACAAAATACATCTTACTGAACTATGATATTTTCCTTTTGATACGACATTGATGGAGTTTTAAGTTTTTGAGTACCAATGATTTGTCTACGACAAGTTTTCAGAAGGATGATTCTCATTCAATTCAAAACCTTCTTTCTGAGACCACACACAACACCATGAACTTTGATGCTTGATGGTCTTTTTGTTTCTCTTCTTTAGTCGGAGGGTTGGAGAATGAAAACCAGATCTATCTCTGTTCTTTTTCCTATTTTGGGTTTTTGGATTCTTATATAATTAATCCCTCCCTTGCTAAACTGCTTATCCTACTACTCTTTGTGGAGGGAGTTTTCTGATCTTTCATGTGGACGTCTTTTATTGACCAATATATGATCTTCTGATTTGCAGACAGAAACCATTGACTTGACTGAGCAAAGCGCCAAATCTGATCGTGCTCAGAGATTGTTTAGAAGAAGCAATTTAGATAAGTCGTCTCATCAGTTGATTGATACTGATGGTCTTCCATACGTGGGACAGGTAACAGGATATTTTTTTCCTATTTTTTTGGTGAGTCAAGTTGCACCTGAACCAACATGATCATTTGATTGCAGAGGATTAATCCCAATGAGCCATATTGTAGCATTTACAATGAAATAACCAGTCAGACAACTAGCATGAAGTTAAAGGGTTCGGAGCCTGTTGTTGTTGATTATATTGCTGTCGATGTGAAAAATAAAACACATCTGCAGAAGGTGAGCAATTCCTAGATATATGTGACTCTGTTGTTACTTTTACTGGGTTTCTAATCCACTTTGCTGTTGTTATCCTCTTTGTTAGGATATATAAGTTGGTGTAATTCTTTCATCTTTTGCTTTCTATTTCTCTTGAACTCAATGTCAACTTTTATTTAGCATAGATGACTAATCAGTGAAGTCTCTGTTGATTGTTATAAGATCTTCGTATTATTGCCTGGTCAATATCTCTCTTTATTTCATTGTATCAAGGTAATTTGATGTTTTCTTGGGTATTCATGTTCTTCAGGGGGTTTTGGTACTATTTACTGTCTTTTCTGTCTTCTAAAGTATGGGATGATTCCTTTGATGCTGCACTTGTAGGTTTATTGTGCTTGTCAAATTTTGCAACTATCGCTATCAGTTTTTTTTTTTGCTGTCGGTGTAATAACAGAAATTTTGGTAGTTCATGATGGACAATCCTCTCTTCGCTACAAAATGTATCTGCTGTCATGACTTCAAAAAGCTTCAAATTTATCAACTTATTTTCATTTGTTCTGGGCAGGCGAATATACGTTTTAGGCGTTCCAGGAATCCTGTAATTGGTGATAAATTTAGCAGCCGACATGGGCAAAAGGGTGTTTGCTCTCAATTATGGCCTGATGTTGATATGCCCTTCTCAGCAGTTACAGGAATGAGGCCAGATCTTATTATTAATCCTCATGCTTTCCCTTCAAGGATGACGATTGCTATGCTGTTGGAGTCAATTGCTGCTAAGGTCTGTTTTCTCTTCTGCCGCTTATGGTGTTATTTATTTCAAGCAAAAGTATTTTGGTTACGAGATTGTAGCTCCTCTCCAGACAATAATATATTCAAGTAGTTTTTGTGGTAGTTTATATTTGTTTATTGGGTGATGGCTTCATATGCTGAAGATATCTCTCGCTTATGGAATATATTGTTCATCTAGCTTGACATGGATGATCACAAGAACTTATATATATGTTATCTTCGAACAGGGAGGTGCTTTACATGGGAAGTTTGTTGATGCAACGCCGTTCTCTAACACAATGAAGGAATCAGAATCGGAATCCAGTTCACTGGTGGATGACCTTGGTTCCATGTTAGCGGCTTGTGGCTTCAATCACCATGGTACGGAAGTACTATATAGTGGAGTATATGGGACAGAACTGACTTGTCTAATATTTATTGGACCTGTTTATTATCAGCGTCTGCGACACATGGTTTCTGATAAATTTCAGGTTAGTATCACCTAGATATTAGAGTGAATGATCCTGTCTATTCTTCCTGCCCGCTTTGACCCATTTACGCTGATTTATGTTTTCATCTAGTGTAGCAAACATCGACTCTGTTTGATGAATAGCTGTTTACATAACCATCTCCTGTGCTCGACTCTGATGTGAACTGTTAAGTTTGAAACTTGGAAGCTAAAACAAGAAAAGAATGCAATGTTCGTGCTCATCATTGACTTCCAAATGAAACCAAGATCAAGAAATGCTTCCACTACCTAGTTTTCGTTTCCTGCTTGAATAATTCATTTATTACATTATTTATCCTTATGCACTCTGGGGTTGACAGATTTCATGCTATTGGGTCTCTTTTTCCCATTTAACCCCACCCACCCCCAAAAGGAAACAGATTCAGTTCGATAATTGAACTTCCAAGTATTACTTTATATATCCTTATTCCTTGTCAGGTTAAATTCGGTACTGAATTTGGCTTGTATTGCTGTACAGGTCCGTTCTACTGGACAGGTAGACCATATCACTCGGCAGCCTATCAAAGGGAGAAAGCGTGGTGGAGGTGTCCGCTTTGGTGAAATGGAACGAGATTCACTCCTTGCTCATGGAGCAGCATATTTGCTGCATGATAGACTCCATACAAGCTCAGATCATCACATTGCAGATGTGTGCTCTGAATGTGGAAGTGTCCTAACATCATCTGTTATTCAGCCGCCAAAACGAGCAGTGCAAGTGATTTTGAAACAGCTACCTGCTAGAGAACCCAAAAAGGTTACTTGTGTTGCTTGTCGTTCAAGTAAAGGAATGGAGACTGTTGCAATGCCTTACGTGTTTAAATATTTAGCGGCTGAACTGGCAGCCATGAACATCAAGATGACCCTCAAACTAAGCAATGAGGCTGGAGCTTGATACACATTTCTGGCAGTTGGAATATTCTAATGTCTAGAAGCAAGCAGGGAGCTTGATTACCATTTCATCTGTACCTGTACTTTCTCAATGTGCAATATGTCCAAAAAGGGGTTTGCAGCATCAGATAATGGGATTCGGGCAACAGTGATTTGGTTTAGACATCGGAAGGCCAGTTTCCTAGTGGGCTACCAAGAAAGAAAGTGTGCTGCAAACAAGACCCGCTGCTTTTCATCTCATAATGCAGGAGGGGTAATAATATAGAGATATCTCATCAGTAAGAATCCTGAGTTATACAGGTTTGCTGTCTGGCTCAAGAGGGTGCAACACCTCCCCTTATGATGATGGCCATGTGAAGTGTAGACTAAAATATAGAACTGTGTTTTTTGCTTTATTTGTTATAGCTTTTTGTACATTGTGGGGGCTATGTGGTATCATGGTTGAGGCTCTATTGAAGCCAATATTTTTGTTCATCCCAGTATATACTTCTAATTCACTTTCATGAGATAAATTATTTTGGCCATACAGCAACTTGTATTTAAATTAAAGGCTATCTTCTAACCTGATGTAGTGACCGAGAGCTAAATCAAGAGTAAATTCATATATTGTCTTGGAATTTTACATAAAACTGCAACTTATAAAAAGGATTAACCATGAAAATGATTATTATGAAATACCGACTGGAAAAATAAAAGTAGAGCTGGACTTTGAGCCTCTTGCATCACAGCATGCTATCTGTTCTGGCTGGTAATCTCTTGAAGAAGTTGCTGGGAACAGGAGGCATCTTGCTTCTGAACCTGGGGTGCCTCAACATATATAACCCAGCAACTAAAGCCACCACTCTGAAGGGAGTCAGATAAAGCATAACTGCAGCAAAAAGACTGAACATGATAAACAAGCTTGTTGCTCTTGGATCTCTCCAGCTTAGCACCCCCTGCAGCCTCTCTCCTTGTGTTGCTATGTCACCGACCACGGTCTGAATCCTCCCAGCCACACTTCTCAGCCTATCGTACCTCATTCGAACAATGTCGTGGGGTCTAGATGTTGGAAACGTGTCGAATTCTTCATCAAGCTCATCAGGGTGAGCTGTTTCTGCCCATGAAAGCTTAGTGTCCATGTGAGGAGGGTGCCTTGGCCGGAACCGATAGTTCCACAGTCCAATGAGGAACATATAGAGAAACAAAGTTGGAAGAATCAACTCCGGATACCAGATCAGTATCAGGAAGAGGATGTGAACCAAGACTGAGGTGACTGGATTTTTCCAGTGACATATATCACCAAACCATCGATTAACAGAGATTAAGCCTGAAAGAAGTGACATGATCCTAAAGAAATTAGCCTTGCTTCTTCTCATACTCCACATGTGGGAATCCACATCTAGCATGTACTCTACAACTTCTTTCCTGAGTGGTGGTTCAGCTCTAGCAAGTCTAATAGCAACAATGCTCATAGCTTGGTACCTCAAGTTGTCTACTTGGTTGACAGTAAAGGGATGAAGGTAGTGCATTTTGGGAAGCAAAGGGTGGCCATAAGTATGTATCATGTTGGCTAAAGAGAGGCTTGTGAATCTTACTGCCAATTGGAGTTCCCCCATTTTCTTAACCCCTGATGGGTGCAGAACAAGAAGGGGATAAGAGTGAGTGTAAATTCGATGAGATTCTAACGTTGATAATCTGATACGTACCTTCCCTATTCGTGAGTCTCGTGCTGCTCCAGTCCCTTGCTTCTCAACTCCCAAATGACAGTTATCAAAGACACCCAATGTGATAACTGTGGAAGGATCGTAAACTTCCCAAGTGTATTGCTCATTCCATTTGGGGCTGAAAGTGTCAAGAATGGTTCTTGTCCTTACCCATTTCTGACCATATTTAGCCACACAATAGGCATCTGTGCTTCCTCTGCTGTCCTTCATCTTCATTGGAAGAAGCCCTTCTGCACCTAATATGCCAACTTCCAATATTCCCACCGGTGGTTTCCACAGCTGTCGCGCTGTTGGCCTTTGATCACTTATGTACATGGTTGATTCATCCAGCACGTGATATCCCCCTTCAAGGCATACTCTGAGGTGAACTCTGCTTGAAAACTTGAGCTCTTTCCTCCTGTCAACTTCCAAGGAACCAAAACCAAACTTCTCAAGGTTGAACCAGCGAGAATGGACAGGCCGGTGGTCAAGCCTCTTCTCGAATGTGTTGAGTGGGAAACTTATCTTTCCAAGAATCTCATCTTTCATCGGGTGAACACGGTCCTCAATGCTGAGGACTAGCTGCTCCTCAAAAGGCTCAGCAGCTACAAAAACCAAATCCTCATTCCACATTGGATTTGCTGTTCGAGCAGGGCATATATCGGTTTTGAGCACCTGATTTCCCACCTGGGCTTTCACAAAAACTTCAGGGAGACGACTCTGGTCATTCGGGATGATGTCTTGAGCTTCAATAACATTTACTCTCAGGTACCAAAGTTTTGGAGAGACATAAACTTTGGACCTGACGCTCATTACCCCCTCTCCATGAACAAAGGCAGCATCTGCATGCCAGGCATCTGAAAATGCTTCATCTGCTTGTGTTCCCATCCAAACAGCAAGCATGATCTCCCCTGTTACTTTCCTTTCTCCTCGTCGATCCTCCAGTCTGTACCATTGAGGAGCCAGGGGACTATCAGGAGGAACTCTTGTTGGGACCTCATTCAAGTCAAAAATCACCCTTCCAAAACTATCATCTCTTCCCATCATATCTTTATCCTTCACATAAACTTCAAGAACTGAAGACTGAATTCGATCTTTAGAGAAAGCAAATACCTGGTTCCACTCTGGATTCATTTTCTTGTCAAAATGCTTTGTCCTTCCTTTGTAATTCCCCATCTTCACCTCCACATATGGGTCACAGCTACCGGTGAGGACACTTGGTTGAAGATCTTTGGACTTAACCACTCGAACATAAAGATAAAACATCTGCTCCACAAGGTCATATGTGCTTGCATGTCTATCACTGTTCATCCATCCTCTTCCTCCGTAACCTCCACCACGTGGCCATTGCTCACCAAGCTGAGGATTCGTGTCCTTCAGCTCATAGTCATCTTTAGGGTGGTTATGCATAGTTCGGGGTTGGTCTACTTGATACTGCATTGGCGGTTGGACACCTGGCTGGCCATGAATAGCTCGGGGGTGGTCTACTTGATGCTGCATTGGCAGTTGGACACCTGGCTGGCTATGAATAGCTCGGGGGTGGTCTACTTGATGCTGCATTGTCGGTTGGAAACCTGGTCTCTTCCTTATTGATATGACTGGTTGCTGCATAGCTTGATGCTTGAATACAAATTGAGATCTTTCTTCAATGTGCTCAACTGATTCTGTGGCCTGCTCACTTGGAGTAAGATGACCAGTTTTTTCTACTACAGCAAAGCTTGAAGACTGATCAGCAGCAGAAATTGCAGTGTTTTCAGTCTTTTGTACTTCTGAACTTTTACTAGCTTTAGGAGTATCAAGACTAGAAACTTCAGAGGCAGGAAGTGAAGGTGGTGGATTATCTAAATGTTCTGGATTTTCGATGGACGGGATAATTGAAGGACTAGAAGATTTTGGGGTTGGCTGGATAGAAGATTTTTTAGGATATAAATTTGGATCAGATGGTGATGAAATATATATTTTGAGGCCAATCTCTCCTTTAACAAATGAGGAAAACCATTTCTTTTCAAGTTGGAATCTTTGATAAACTTCTTCCCCTTTCTTGACAATATTTGAGCAAGGAATTCTCACCCTTCCAAGAAAGTTTCTCCCTGGTATAGGCCTTCTCTCATGATACACAGAAACATCAATGTATTTGTATCGATGATTTTTGATATCGTCAAGATGGAAAATTAGTTTATGGTTCCAAGTGGGGTTGAGATTTTTTGGGACAGTTCTAGTTTTGCTAAGTTGGTTTTCAAAATCAACTTCTACAAATGCACTTACTGATCCTTCACCATCTTTTGGCATAAGATCATAAGCATCTATTACTTCTACTATTAGCTTCATATCTCCCTCCCTTTTTGTTCTTGTTTTTGCCACCAAGAAATAACTCTTTTCAAGATATCTCAAGACTCAAGTCTCAAGCAACCAGATTCTAATATTTAACAAAGATAGTTCATAGTAGTAAGTTAAAGGAATGAAGTAAACAACTTTGTATTTGTTGTTTTTTAGTGTAGTATCAAGGTGCATTCTACAAGAAAAGAATGATTTGATGAAGAAGCTGTTTAATAGTTTTAGAAAAATATTCTATGAAATAGAAATAGAGTGAAAGGAATAATTTTTTTTGTCAAAGTAGAAAACAAACTAACGGTACAATGAGATATATGCAGAGAAAAGAAGAGGAAAATGAGAAAAATATAGAAGAAGAATGAATTTGTTACTGTTTGCTTGAACAAGAAGCAGTACAGGTTCAAATAATAGTTTAACTTATATGTACTGACAATATGTACGTCATCACGTTAACATGACCTACAATAACATGTAACTGTCGATATAAGCTTACTATATTACACTGATCGTGTAAAAATTCTTTATATTGTTCAAACCAACCTAGGAAATCTTGGCAAAAAGTGAATGCTGATACTCTTCTAATGGTGTCAAACATACACTTTTGAATTAAGATATACTCTTGCTGGTTAATTTGTTCCACACTTCATTCGCTTTTAGCTTTTATTAGTTACTTTAAGCTAGAAATTGAGAACATTCTAGATGTAGATCCAATGATTATTCTTTTCTTGTTTTATATTCTTGCTTTAAGTCTTGATTTTTTTTTATAGTTGCTATGATTACCCCGACTTGAGTAAGTTTAACTGCTTTTAGGCAAGAGCTTCTCTCAAGAGCTATGATTATTCCCAAAAAGATACTATCAGATCGTTTAAAAGATAAAAGTAAAATCTATAACTTGGACAAACCCTCTTCAATATTTTAAAATGCATTGATAGTACGGAATTCTTTTGAGACTGACAATGTATATAGGTTAATCTTGCAACAATCGGCAAAACATAGAGAAAAGGAATTTTTTTTAAAAAAAAAAAAAAGAGAAGAGAGAATTTAAAAAGGGAAAAGGAGAGAATAAAATGAAAATGCCTTACTTGGATCTTGTGATCTTTTAAGGCATTCCATTCTTGTTAGTAGAGCATGAAGAGAAGCATGTGAGGATCCAAAGATGTCACACACTCAACTGAAGCCCAAAAAAAAGGCTAAAGCAAATACTTAAATTCCCAAAGATGCCTTTTAATGCTTTATTCTTTTCTTAATCACTTCCATAATTACTTCCCTTACTTTGGACTAGAAAAAAGTTGCATTTCCTTTACTCTCTGTTTGGATTATTATTACCCATCGTATTGTATTGTATCGTTACCATACCTATAATATTTGTTTTGATTGTTACTTAAGATGTATTGTATTGTATTGAATTGTTAAATTTCGTTGTTACATAACAATGGAAACCCCCATTTTATGGAACAACCGATTTGGTGTGTTTTCATTGTTACTTAATTTCTTTTTCCAATTATATCATGACATAATATTTCATAATATTTTTTTACCCTTTACCCTATATTATTTAATTCTAGTCAAACCTCCTACCCTAGAATAATTAAGGATATTTTAGTAAATTTATAAATTACAATACAGTACGATACAGTCAAACCAAACAATAAAAATGTTATTAAACAACAACAAACAATATAGTCTAGCCAAACATTGTATCTACCATATAGTACAGTACAATATAGTATAATACATTACAGTACATTATGAAACAATGGGTAACAATGATCCAAACAGAGTGTTAAAGAATTATTTCAATATTCACCTAGGTTATCTTAGTAATCATATAGAGGATTATATTTTTTATGGGTTTAATTTGCGATAATAATGTATACTAGCACATCTGATTGTTCCCTCTAGTTAAACTGAAATAATTATGTGATGAGGATAGTGTGAATCTTTTGCTATTTGACACTATAAAAAAATAATCTTTAGTGGCAATTAATTAACGCTAGTAGACTAATTGCTGCTAAATTTTTTTAGAGGCTATTAACACTCTCTGTAAATGTTCCTAAAAATTACAATGACATTGAATTTAATGGTAATTAACTAATATCGTTAAAAATTGTTAACGTGCATATTTTTTGTCGCTAAATTATTATATTTTTACAAAGAAAAAAAATATTATTTTTTGGGGCCAAAATTTTATAGCAAAATCTAATTAATTTGTTTGACCTTGCTAGACCTAGTTCAATTTTTCATAAATATTTTAAATGATTGAATTCAATATTTACAAGTACAAATGGTCAAATTATTCCTTGTAAATACTAGAATTCAATATTTAATTAAAACACTACTAATTTTATGCGCAAAACAGGAATTACTTCACCACCAATTCATTCCACGGAGAATTAGTTAGCTTAACTTTGATAATATTATGCAAATCGCACTATAATTTTATAGTACAGTATATATACTTTTTTTTTTTTACCCTCCCTAGGAGTTTCCACGCCTTTTTGCTTCCTTGGTGACTTGAACTCGCAATCTTCGGGTTGGAAGTGAGGGGTGCTTACCATTCGAGCAACTCTCTCTCGTCAGTACAATATATATATATACATAATTTTTGTGGAGCTCACAAGTCATAACATGTCACTATATCAAAAATGATTTTTAACGGTAATTTGTTAACGACAATAATTTTACTACTGTTAAATATGTTTTCTAGAGGCAACTAACTCTCTTATTAAATATCTCTGAAGTCTATAACAATATTGATTTAATTGCAATTAACTACTCCCTCCATCCAACAATACCTGTCCATTATACTAAAAATAGATGTCCATGGAATTCCTCACTCTCAAGTCTCAAGTCCTCCACTGATTTATGAACACTATAATTGTGCATCAATAATGAGAATCGTAATATCCTCACGCAAATTGATAAGTCTATTTCGTCCTTATCTTGTTTGGTCGTGTTTTTGTATTCAAATAATTTTGATCTTGTGAGTAGAGGCGGAGCTAAAATTAGGAGTTTGGGTTCTAAATTTTAGCATAAAAGATTGATAGTGGGGTTTGAACCCACATCACTAATGTGAAAGACATTTTCATCGCACCACTAATTTGTCAATCAATTGTTGGAGGATTCACATGTTAATATACATATATAATTATTTAAGGGAAAAATGACAAATATATCCCTGAACTATCGTAAATAGTATGCAAATATCCTCCGTCATACTTTTGGGACATTGGTGCCCCTGCCGTCCAAAACTAGAGCATATATGCCCTTCACTCTAACGGAAGACTAAATGGGGACACGTGACACAATCTTATCCGTCGATTCGATATTTAATAAATGTCGGATCGGCGGATAGGATTATGACACGTGTATGTCCGTTAGTATAAAGGGTGTATATGCTCTAGTTTTTGGACAACAGGGGTACCAATGTCCCAAAAGTATGACGGAGGGTATTTGCATACCATTTACGATAGTTCGGGGATATATTTGTCCTTTTTCCCTTTATTTAATTTTCTAATACAAATACAGAGTCTACATAAAAGTTAGTGGGTTTGTCCGAACCCACGAAACCCCACCTAACTCCGCCTCTGATCTTGTGTCTCCGGAGTTTGACAAACTTTATATTTATCCAATAATATCAAATTCAAAACCATCCCAAACTGAGTTACATGTATTGGTCATGTCTCGAAAATGTTAGTGATTCCTTATTATCAGATTGCTATAATCGATTATTCTTACCTCATCAATTATTTACCTACTCTAAATCGTTCTCTCCATACAACTTTATCCACAATTTGTTATTAGTTGTTATGCTATAGGGTATTGTTATTACATATTTACAAGTTAAAAAATAATCTAAGTGTGACTTTAAAGGGTGTGTGGAAGGTTAAATTATTACGCAAGTCTAAGCTTCTAGAAACAGAAAGCGTTGACATTATTCCTAAATCCAAATTTATACTCTATGCTAAAAAAAAAAAAAAAAA